>BMAW01103853.1:702326-713764 GCA_019974015.1 Nephila pilipes
TATATATATATATATATATATATATATATGAAGAAACGAATTTTTAATACTTTTTTTATGTTAAAATATATTAGTGAAATTTGACTACTTGTTTTTTACTTGTTCTTTTTACGATATATAAATTAATTAAACTTGTACAAAATATTTTATATTTCCCTTTTTTAGTTACTTTAATGTATCTATGTATCATTTTTTGGTTTAAATATTTATAAAAATAAAATTACAGTCATCCGAAAATCAAAGTTCTGGATAGTTCCCACAAAAGACATAACATATTTCTTTTCAGAAAAGTTCCTTAAACGATAAAATTAATGGAAAATTTATTTAATTTATAAAACTCTAAGTATGATGCGACTAGACGGGTTAAATTCATTTTCCACAATGATCATTGGATGTAGAAAAAATCATATAAAATAACAATCACAAAAGTTTCGTATTTCATGCAACCTCTAGCGGCGGCAGCCATTAAAAGTAGACTCGGATTTCAAACAGTTTAAAAGAACTGTGAAAGAAAGAAAAAAGTAAAAAAAGAAGAGGAGGAAAAACAACAATGGCAAAAGGACTGAGTTGAGACAGATGTAATGAGAGAAAAGACAAATGAAATGAAATCAGAACACGGAGGGACAATAATAAGAAAAGAAAATGACTAATTTCTTCTTTGGACAGTGTTTTCCGTTTCTTGGAAACATTTCCTTTCCTTTTTTTTTTCATTGAAATTCAAACAACGAACTCTGAGCTGTTTCATCTAAAATCGTGTTCGCGGTGGATTTCCAAAGAATTTTGCATTTCTTTTGCTCACTCTCTATTTGCGATCCACCCTTACTTGTTCTTTAATTATTCCGTTTTATATTTTCTCATATGGATAATTTCCAATAAATTTAATAAACCTGTATATGTGACGTTTTGTTTCGAGATTAAAAGAACAAAAAAAACAATAATTTTAACATTCTTCTTGATATTTCTTTATTTAAAAATCTTACATATTTTTCTGTCTGACTTAAGTAACAAATATATTTTTTTCATAAATTCTATATCATAATTCATTCATATATTTAATTATAAATCAACATATACAGAGAGGCGTTTAAATTTTGGCATCAAGTTAAACAAGTTATTTTCATTTACATTTACATTTTTCTCTAAAATTATAAACATATATATTTTTCGCAGCAACTCATTCGTGTTTTCATTCAAGCATTAAGGAAGTTGATCATTTGAATAATTAAAGACTATTATATGCTACTACTGAAGAAAAACTTGCAACATATATAAATATATCAGTAAGGGACAAATTTAAGCACTTGGGACTTATAAGCCACCTCAATTATCTTTTTCAAATATTTCATGCTAAGAATGTGGTTCAAATTGTACCTATTTGAAAGATGGCGTCGCCAATGCAAGCTGGTGTTAACATTGCGTCCTGCCACCTGTTAAACGGCGCCAAAACAAATTTGATTCTGATAAATTTCTTATCTTGATTGCTGCCACATCGAGTTGTCACCGGCGATGAAACCTGACTTTCCACAATACAACCATAAGCCCATGAAAAAAGAGATCACTTCCGCAAGGGTCACTGCTCCAAAGTAGGCAAAGAAAGCCTCATCTACAAGGAAATTTATGACATCTTTTATTGAATGTTCAATGCTTCTTATTTATGGAATTTTTAGACAGAGGATAAACGTTTATTGGTTACAGTTCCTATCACTGCTTTTCCATCCGTAACATGAGTACTTTATCGCTGACTCTCAAATATTATTGGTTGGTAAGAAAAAACTGGAACATTTGTGTCCCCTGTAAAACATTGAATTCTGAAACAGCATTTTGCAACTATTGGAAAATTTTGTTCGACAAGATAAATTATATATAAATATATTGTTTTATTCGTTTGTATTATAATTGGTTTACCAATAAATGTAGTTCATAATTCCATTTATTGTTTAATACAGTTTATTATAATTTGTTATTACTCGGCAAGATCGAATTTGTTGGAACGGAGGGACTTGAATAGAAGAATTTAAATTTTCTCTCTACGAAAATTATCTTGAACATATCGTTTTCGTTGTCTTTTATTAGTTCTTTCAAACGTTTGTGTTGTCATGAAACATTTAAGTCGTACAAAAACTTTTTTTAACCCGTTACCGACCGAACCATTCGTTTCTGAAATTTTTCGTGTGGATTCCGAAGCTCGCTGACCTTAACCGCCAGGTCGCGAAACAACTGATAATCACATTTTCGCCATGTGTTTACCGTAACTGCCAATTTTCATTTCAGTACAGAGGTTCCATGCATTCCAGCGGCTTATATATGACGTTTACGCAATATTACAAATGAGTACGTACTGTGTTCTGTTCTCGAAACCGATTAGGTGTTCTTCAAGTGCTAATAAAACAAATAAGCGTAAGCAGGTGACTAGAGTACTTTGTCACAACTTGTCTTGATTATCATTGTACTAAATTAACTTTTCTTTTGTGGTTTGTTCATATCAATATAAGAATATTCTATTAATCTGAATTTAATTTTAAAGTTTCTGAAATGAAAGAACAGTTTAGAATGATTGTAAACACAATAAACATGTGTTTTACTCGTTTAAATTATTACCTATAGTAATTTGTATATGACTTCCTCGTTAAAACTGTATTGATGCTCAATAATCCAGCAGAATTGCTCATAATCGCTTGTCCATGGCCTATGTGTTTATGAAACTTGCCCCCAAATTTCAGAAACCGTGTCAAACTAGTTTCAATGATAGTGGAAGTTATTTGAGGCTATCATTCTCAAAATTTGACGGCTAAAGGGGCGTGGTTAGTTTCGTTTTCCATTTGAAGCATATTTGCATTCTTAAAATCCATAAATTTTATTATTTTTTTCGAATAAATAGATCCCTTTAGTGAAAAAGTGATTAACTTTAACTTTCACGACTGAAATCTTTTCTATTTCCTTGAACTTTTACTGTTCATGAATTAACATTGATGAAAAAGACTTTTCAAGATAAATTTTTGTTTATACGCAACATTAATATAACTTGGAAGCTTTGCTGTTTGATTTTTTTTTTTTAAGAAAGGCTTGGGTCAAAACGTTTTTAGATAGCTAAGATACAGAGTTCAAAGAGGTGTCACGACTACTTGTTAAGAGCAGACATTCATACATTTGTCCTTTTATTTTTTATATATATGAATCATTAGTTTTTGGAAAGTGAAGTATTCTAGTCTGGTTTATTATTACTTTTTTGTTAGAGATTATTGTCAAGCTTTCAAGATCAATGAGATTAGCTATAAATTCAACTATTTTTTATTATAAAAAATTTAAATGTTACACGGATTTTTCTTCCATAAATGATTTCTAAGTGATTAGTTATTTTGAGCCAAATTAGACTGCAGCACATAAAATTTACCATACAAGAAATTAAAAATGTAACAAAATATTTGTTAAAATAATAAATTAAATTTTCCCTTTTTTCTTCCTTTTTTATCTTCATAAAATCTTTTTGTGGTTGGGTATTGACTTATATATAATAAAATTAACATACGTGATCATAAACCTTTTTTTCCATCTTATTAACCAATTTCTCTGTAATTTAATTTAAATGTTCGTTTCTCAGAAAATTTACATCGGTTTTGGAACTCATTTTGTAACACAATTTATATTAATACTATTACTCGCGGTTCACTTAACCAGTGGTTTAGTAAGCAGGAATTCTCGTCGACCGTGTGTTACTGGAGTCAGACTTTATCATATACATATATTTCATTTTTATAAAAAGCAAATAATACAAGCAATACATTTTATATGTATTAAATAATGTAAGCAAAAATGTATTTTTTTTCACTGTTACTTCTTGGATAAGGTGAGGGAAAGAACCACGTTTATTATGCATAGTGCGACATCATCATAAAAACAAGCCAGACAGATAATACGATCAACTGAGACGAAAAGAGGAGACGACGAATCTATTGAGCTGATAAAACTAAATCTCATAAGGTTCAAACCCAGAATGCATGCATAACTGAATAAATATTACAGAAAAGCTTACGGATTACAAAATTCGACAGTTTAACAGATAACAAAAACAAGAATGAAATATTCACGAAATCAAGTCAAATTTCTTATATTGCAAAAAATTAATCCTTAAAGAACAAACAGCTGTATCTTTTGAAAAGCTGCGATTTTTTAGACCCCTCCCTCATTCAGATTATCTAACTTTTTTCTCCCAAATTGAGAAGAGTATCTTCGTAATATAGCGATTTATTGTGTTATCTTCTTTTAAATTTACTTTATTTACTGACATTATTCTACTTCTGTTTTATAAACTGTGTCTCATGCATATAAAAAGATAATCGACTACTTTAAATAAATTATGCAAACATTTCAAAGATAGGATTTAGTTTTATGAAATAAACTTGCTTATATATTATTTTGGAATAAATTTGTCTTCGACAGATAAGCATTCTAAATCCTCTCGATATATTACTATTTTTCATTAAACTAAAAGAAAATTATATTCCTCGAATATAAGTGAATTCAATAACAACGCTTGTTGTTAGTTGGTTTTTATTAATGTCGCACGAAAACTGTTGGCGACGGAACTCATAAGTGTGAAACTCAGTCAAACAATGAGGACGACCCCTGGTCGGGCTCCCATCTCTCCTAACATCCACGCCCCACCAACAAGAGGATTATGAGCTTTGGAAGATTTAACGTGCTTTAGCTACGGTTAAGAAAAAAATATCAATGCATTAAAAATTTTCTTCGAAACTATTTTGCTCAAAATAAATTTCATATAATATATTGCTCGACTTCCTCCTAAAATGAGAAAATGGTTTAAAAATTATAATACTTGACGACACATGGAGTAGATATGAGAAGTTGTTTTTTTTTCATTGTGTGATGGTCTTTGTTAAACGACACCAAAACAAAGGTGATACTGATTCATAGGTTAGTACTGACTGTGCCACGAAGCGAGGTCGTCTTTCTTTGCATCGAATTGATTGGAAGATGGATTCCATATTTTTCACTGGAAACCAAGTAACAATCAAAATAATGGGTTGGTACCGGTGAATGTTCCTCAAAGAAGGCAAAAAACGACAGGAAAAGTTATGACGACAGATGTTTTGATTATGGGAGAATCATACTCATGGATTTCCTTAAAAAATCATAAGAAATGCCTCTGTACAATGCTGCATTGAATTATCACATTCTTAATACGACATTTCTCATTCTTAATAGGGTACATTTCGAGCCTCCCTTGAATATACTACTGAATTTTATGAATTTGCATAATTAAGCATGAAATTTTAAATGTTGTTGAATAGTGACACACAAATATTTTCTTGTCCTTTTTTGTTAATTTCTAGATTTTTAAATTTTTTAAAATTTCTTAAGATTACTTTTTCTGCAGTTTGCATTCACATATGAATTATAGTTTCAGCAAGAATAAATAGCATTTACAAAGAAAAATATACCTTTTAACAGTTTTGATTCGGAAATACAAAATAACTTCAATTATAGGATGATTCATTCTTCCATCACGATTCGATCCTCCGGAAGGAAAACGATGAAGAAACATTAACATAAACATTTAAAGACACAAAACACCTCACTTAAGACACATTTAAGTTTAGATGTCTCTTCTCCTCCATTATCTACACATGAAGCATAAAATAAAGCTTTGAATTCCAGGACGGAACGATGGATACTTCCCGGAAATTGTTTTTCAAAATACCGTTTCCTCAAATAGATAAAAAGAATGAGAAAAAATATCTATGGACATGGTATCCAAGCACGTCGTATTCGCTAGCAAATGTAGTTACATGATGATTCAGGAGCAAAAATCTATCCTTATCTCTATATTTAGTAAGATGAAGAAAGTTGAGATACGCTTTTGTAGAAATAACATCTCCCATCATTTTCAAAATAGTTATTCTAACTCGTTTGGTGCTGTTTTTGTTCATTTCCCTGGTAAGATGAGTCGGAAGGCGAAGAAATTTAGGAATGAGTGGTGGTTAACAGGATCCTCATATCGTTCTTTTTAAACTCCGTATTTTAAGAATCAGATAATAAAAGAGAAAATCTTTATATTTTTTTGGGTAACATAAAATATTTCCTTAGCTTATTTTTATGATTGTCGAATAAATTAAAGAAATCATGAATACAAAGTACGCAATTTTTTTTTAAAATGTCTGAACAGCAAACGATTCTTCTTCAAATAGGCAAGTTCTTTTGGAAAATATACTATTATATTAGGCCTAACAGAAAGTCCCATTAGTTTGGGACGTTAAAGTAAATTATGCAGTTTTTGTACATTTAATAACATTTATCATGCAATATAATTACCCCGACGTTACTAGTATTGATCTACAAAAAGTAAATAATACAGCTTTCGTGCATTTAATAACATTTATTATATAATATGATTACTCTGACGTTGCTAGTATTGATCTACAAAAAGTAACTAATACAGTTTTCGTGCATTTAATAACATTGAATATACAATATAATTATTCCATCGTTAGTAGTATTGATCTACAAATGTTCCATACAAATGCCTCATGAGTTTATTTTTTTTTTCGGACCTGATGATACTTGAAGTTGAAAAGTGGATTACTTATAAAAATATCGTACGGGAAAGAGCATACTAAGAGTCGAGGCAGCCCCTTCCGACTCTAAACCGGGCTACAGCCTGAATAAAAGAATGCTGTGTAAAAGGTGGGAAGTCCAAGAACCCAAGCAGTGGGATAATTCAGTCATAATTCAGTGGGATAATTTAGTGACTATAAATCAAAATGTAATATCCATTTGACAAGCGATAACTCCAGAATTTGTAATAAAATAGTGTAAAAAGCTACCAAAATACTGAACACTATATTTTTATTAAAATTAAATATTTGGCAGAAACTGGTGTTGGAGTCATTTATGACTTCACTTGGTCATCTGTTTCGTTGAGTCGTGAGTTGAGTCTTGATGTCACTTAAGACCCGTCGTGTAGCCATGGTTAATGCATGTTAAATCTGTTGGGGCTCAAAGTCCTTCCGTGGCGTTGTTTAGAAGTTAGGAGAAGGGTTACCAGCTCAGGTGTCATCCACGTCACGCGACCGAGGTTCAAAATTTTGAAGTCCATCGCCTATCACCCACTTATTCTAGTACGACGTTAATGAAACCAAACCAAACCTTTTATTATCGGAACTAATTGAAAAAAAAATATTTTGTTAGTTCAATTCATTCATTGTTTAGAACTATTCATACAATTTATTGTTAATACAATTAATTTAGTTCAATTAGTTGAATGCAACTAACTGAATACCAATTTATTATAAGGTTTTTTACGTATCGCAGAATTGCTTACGATGAATTCTAAGCTCATTTATTATGGTTTATACCCAGAAAACCGGTTTGTTTCAGTAAAAGATAAACTTTCTTGATGGAAAAATATTCCTTTGAGCGCATAATTTGTGTGCAGTTTGCTTTATTTAAGCAGAGTGCTTTTGAATCCAACTAATAGTAAATTATAACTGAATAAACAGAAAATATAATCTTCCTATTTTAAGAACACTTGAAAAGTACCCTTTAATATTTTGAATACGATAAATATTAAATAAAAAAAAATGGACGAGAGAGAGAGAGCGCACGAGAGAGACTTTGAATAAATTAACTACCGAGAATTTCTCACTTTCATCGCTATCTGAAACATTTTATGGAGAAATGCACGTAGACTAATATAAACTATTCTGAAAGCGCTACCGTTACATCCTTTTACATATATGTATAAAAATAAGCGGAGTTAAAAGTTTCAAAAGACAGATACTTGTCTCCCTTTTTTTCATCTACCAAATTCAAAGATAAGTAGGAAGGTTTGTCAGGGAATTATCACACTATTTCTGACGCTGAATGCTTCCGTTTTTTTTATTCCTTGTTCACAATTTAACTCGCAATTCATTATTTATATATGCCGAGAAGAAAGTTATTTTCGTAAATTACTTACATTTCTGTTTTGCAGATAGTGGTTTCAATTTCTTTTCTGGAAGAGAGTATGAAAAAGAAAAAGTTTTACGTCGAATAAACTCTTGGAGTGATGTTTTACATTTCTTTTTTTTTCTGTTCACAAAATTTCCAATTATGATTTAAGAAAACTATTTACTTTTCTAAAGTTCTTATTATTATACTCTTATATATGAATTTAAAATCGGTTGTAAGAATTACTTTTCTGGGAATCTTCTATCAATTACAGAAGGTAATTCTTTTGGTATTGAATTTCTTTTAGGACTTTCAAGAAATTGCCTAAAAGAAAAATCAACAGAATTTCTAAGCAACTGTGAACTATAAAATTATGATATTAATATCCCATGAATTTACATATAAACAAAGGATTTCATTCCTAAAAATGTAATCCTAATTTGGATTATTTTTTATTAATATGCGAGGTAGACCTTAATGAAATATCGATTAATGTTTTTTTTTAAATTTAAGTACCATTATTGATGTATATTTCTAATATTTCTATCTAATCTAACATTTAATATAATAGTATTTACCTGATCGGAATCTATTGGAATCGAGTCCATAGAATTGTGACATTGGGCTATTCGCGGTTTCTCTTCACTAACCTTGAGGACTTTTAATTAAGATTGATAGCTTTTGCTAAACAACCTTTGCCCAACCAAAAATGAAACGTGAATATGTAGATAGAAAGCAGGTAGAAATGAAATGAAGCGGGAGAGTTAGGAAATATATGAACTCCAACTGAAAGTCGCGATAGAGAGGCTGAAGGAGAAGTTGAAAAGAGAGGTTGAAATTGGCGATTGGATTAAAGGTGTATTGTTACAAGAGATTTAGTATTCCAGATTGCTACATTTGTTACAGAGTCTGAGTTGCAGTCGAGGAAAGCTTAGTGGTAAGAGTCTGTTAGATTACTATTAGTGGGTTGAATTAGGTTAGTAGAATCCTTCCCCGGGAGAGCATAAATAATTGTTGTTATATTAATTAGAAGTTAACAAATTCCGTAAATATTGTTCTAGTGTCTCTTTGATTGACTTTTTGTGTCTTAGTGTTTAACCATTGAATTTAGTTATGGCACAAGAGGCAGCCCGGAATGGGCAGGCTTCACAATGGCGCCCAACCGTTCCTACCCTTGGAGAAAGAGCCCTACCTGGAGTATTAATTTTTCCAATTAAGTATTTCAATGGAAATGGGAGTGTTATTGAATTCCTACAGAGCGTAAACGACAATTTAAAGTTTTATGAAATTCCGGCTGAACTGCATTGCGCATATTTACGCAATTACTTAAGAGGCAGAGCACGCGATTGGTATGATGTGATGGGTGCTGACCTTAAACAGGGAGAAGCTACTGACTTTGAGAACATACAGGCAGCTCTAAAAGATGAATTTCCTGTAGTGCGTGACAGTACGCGGTTAGAAGCAGAATTCTATTCGGCTAAACAACAAAATTAATCTCCATTAGATTTTGCGTATTACATGTTGAAAATTGCGCTTTGGCTAAATTTACTGATCCCGGAAACTGAGTTAATACAACATATAATATTGAGAATGTCAAAACCTGTTCTGGACTATCTTGAAGTCCGTAAACCAACCTCTAAGATTGAACTGTTGCAATTTCTATCGCAATATGAAATGCGTCACTTAAGTGAAGTTGAGAACAATTCCCGGTCAATTCAAAATCAGAGAAATTTGAATATATATCGCCATAAGCGAAAAAAGGCTCTTGATCCACATAGAGTAATGCAAACAAGAAATGCGCAACTCCAGAGGATCTGTAAACATAATGTTAATAGACGCCAAGATTTTGATCGCTTGCCAATAACTTTAAATTCATTATCTGTAAAACCAGCAGAGACTTGCAATCAACTTAAGAGGGAATTTGAAAATGTCATTAAAACCTTTTAGAGTCAGCTACGAGCTGTGAGAAGGAAGTCTGGGAAATTGCAAAATCGGGTCCGAAATTTCTTGAATAACAAATATCAATATATTAATCAAAATTTTCCCTTTACCTCTAATAGTAATAAGTGCTTCAGTCACTCGGTTAGAAGTTCGAGTAAACATCGCCATGAAAAGCTGTCTAATCAACTTGATCGAGGGATCCGAGTGCAGGAAAGATATGATCGCAAGATACGTTCCTACAACTCAGCTGATGAAAAATCTCAACTGTATGTGCCATCTCACACAGGATGGTAACCTTTACTCCGGCGTCGCCAGCGGATAAACGTGTCAGACACCTGCAACGGAGTCAGCGGAGTCCGTACGCAAGAGTCGTCCACAAGAAACCAGCCATGGAGGATCGAAGTCCGACCTCAACAGCTACCAGTAAGAAGCAAACCATGGGATCTCTCTGCCAAGCCACAAGGATCTTCAAGGAGCCAATCTAGAGTAACGCCTACCCATTACAAGGGATCTACTACAAGGCACCAGGTGAAAGCTGATCCCATCGTCTAGAAGGTGGTTCTTCAACAAGATTTTCGTCCACAACAAAAAGTCAAGACTAAATATCAGGTTGTATTATTCTTTGTTATTCTAAATTGAGAGTAGATATGTTTGGGAGAGCAAGTCTTTGGTTTTACGATTTCAGTTCTAATACGGCGAACAGCTTTGGCTCTTACTCTACTAAAAGCTGCGAACATTAATGGAGAGTTTAAATTTTTTTTAATTGTAAATCACCAAGTTGGTGATTTTTCCAGATGGAAAGTATTAAATGTTGGTTATACAGATTGGAACTTTTAAATTGTAAACATTTGTTAAGGTATAACACTTGTTTATGCATTGACTTGTGTTTTTAAGAGTAGCTATTTTGTTATTTAATGTGCATGAATTATGTATAGTCATTTCATAATTATATTTATGTTATACATCTGGTCACTTCGTGGTGTAATTAGCGATCGCGACTACTATTAACACTTAGCGCTGCGTTAAGTTCGCATTTTGCATTATTCTGTTTCTTGACCAGATCGTGTCATTCCTCAATTTCTTGAATATTATGTGAAAAATGAGATGCATTTGATGAACGATAATGTTTACTAATGTAACTATAAGGCTTGACAAAATGATGTACACTGCAATCCATTTCAAGGTACCAGACCCTGACCTCATCTTTGTACAGGAACCGAAGAATTTATGATTCTCCGGCTGAGAAAGAATAAGAAGTCCAAGAAATTGCTTATTAATAAAGATTATGTATAAAATTTATGCATTAGTTTTTTTTGTAAGCTCTCCTTGGGTTGCGCCTTATACTAGCCGTTTAGTAGCAGTTTCAGCAGTATAGAGTGACTTCCGCAAACTTCAAATTTTCAGCTTATTATCAAGGGAAATATAACTTAAACTTTAGAGTTCGGGAGTTAACCAATTTTATGATAGCATTCAATTAATTAGGCATTTTAAATTTAATCGTAATTTCACGCTGGGTTATTTTATCCAACAATAAATCACATTTCATTTCT
>BMAW01103853.1:720529-805743 GCA_019974015.1 Nephila pilipes
ATATATATATATATATATATATATATATATATATATATATATATATAGTGACAGCTGTATAACTGTAGATTCCAAAAAATCATTCTTTAATATATATAAATGTTGTTGATTGAATTATAAAAGTGTAATGAACTCACGATTCTGAAATTGCAGAAAGCTATTGTGCATAATTATTAGGATTGTAAATAATTACTTTCCATACTCCTTTATGGTTACAAGAGTAATTGAGTTACACAACGACTACAGTAAAATTTCATTCGAAAATTCAATAAGTGTTATTAGATACTCCATATTGGTAATTGTTATAATGTCTGTCTTCAACAAAAGAAGACAAATGTTGACTCGTGGGTTCTAGTCTTGATTACTCTCAAGATCGTAGTGTAGAGAGCTAATATACACTAACTTTTTCGAGGATATACAGGGGTTGGACAAAAATATGGAAACACCTTTTAAAAAACATGTTTTTCCGCTTTTCAAATATGCGGAATAAATCTTCGATACATTACCTCTTGAAACACTAAACACCTCGGCTACCTTGCTTACGGAAGCACCTACCATACGTGCTCCAACAATTTGCCCACGTTCGAAGTCTGTTAACTCTGACATAATGCAATGACAACCTCACATAACAGTACTCCGACAACAACTGAACTGTTTAGCACATTTACGAAGTTGTATAGGTGGCGTTAGTAGTGAAAAACGCCAGCGCCACCTACATATTTCATTAAAATCAATCTTTCTTTTCAAACATGCATATTACAAGGTGTTTCCATATTTTTGTCCAACCCTGTATGTCCACATGTTGAGACTGTGTGGAAGTTTAAAGAGTTGGGTGACAGCTAAGATTTCGCTCTTTTTATTTGACAGTGGTCCAAAATTACGAAGACGTCAGCAATACTCCTCACTAATCGTTTTAAGAATGACATTAATAAACTAAATATCAATAAATAAATTGACTTTTAGATATTCATGAGATATCTCAAAAAGTAAAAATCATTGAACTTTTACAATTGAATTAAAGAAATTCATATCAAATAATTCGAGATAAAAACCAACGTTTTTAAATGGTGGCAAAGTTTATTAAAAAAATTATTGAAATATTACTTAAAACTTTGTAAAAACCTCATATCTCTCTCGTCTCTTTAAGATCACTATCTCTGCAAATTCAATATATCTTCCCTAGATGGCGCCACGTTACTACAAAAAATATGTTATTAAAAAAATTATTGAAATATTAGTTAAAACTTGTCGCAAATGTCTATATATTGCATTGTTAGGCGAATAAGAATGATTCCCAAAGTTTCAGAGTTCTAGCTTGATAGGAAGTTGGTTAAACTAACGATCGAAAATTTGATGACATACACACCAAGTGAAATACAGAAAAGCGTTGTAAAAACGGATAACGGTTCTAATCTCGGTTTATCTCGAACTGATACAAAATTAAATGAAAGAAAAATTATTCGATTCCAAAACATGATTCAAATAAAACAAAACAAAACAAAAAAAAAAAGAATTCTAGATATAAATTGATAGATAGTTATAATTAATCAAGATATAAATTTATAAAGTATTCAAATGAAACCTGAAATTTTCTAAACATCAATCGCATTCTAGCACCACTTTTACAGTTAACTCATTAAAACTCAGTATTACATTCTTCTGTACATAAATTGCCAAATTTTTATTAACAAAACACATTGCTCATATAAGAAGTCATCCTTCCACTTTAAAACGTATATAATACACCACATCAATCGCAAGAAAACATTTTCTTCGAAGACAATTCGAAACTATAAAAAAGAGGAATTTAACATGTTTCGTTACAGCTAAATTTTTATATAAAATCATTTTTACTCAATAGATCGATCTATTAGAAGAAAAATATGAGCCTATAAAAGCTGCTAGATGGAACATTGAATATTTTCCGGAAATTATTCCACAAAATATCGTTTCCTAAAATAGATAAAAAGAATGAGTTTCGTTGGAAACCCTCAGGGAAGTTCGCATACGTAGGATAAAAACGCATCGTATTCAGCAGCAGATGTATCAACATGATGATTTCACCGCAAACATATCTACTTATCTCTGTTATCTGAAGACGAAGGAAGTCGAGATAGATATGTATCTTCAGAAATTTATACTCTATTTTCACTAGAATAGAAGGACACATCAGAAGAGTTCAGTTTGGTTTATTTCCCTCGATAAATAATTTGAAAAGTGGAAACGTTAAGGAATTCGCCCTGGTTATAAAACTATTAAATAAGTAATTTTTTCTTTCATATTTTACAAATGTAAAGCCACTTATCACATAATTGTGACGTTTTTTTTTTTTCTTGAATTTTTCTGTGACACTTCTGGTAGGATACCTTGCTCCAAACTCAGATCTGGTATCTAATCAGTTTTAAGGATGTTTACAGTTTTTTGAATCCTACAGAGTTTAATTTTGGAACGTTAAAAAGCTAAAGAAACATTTCAGTATATTGCCGTTCAATCCATTCATCATTTAAATATCTAGCTAATATCAGTGATTATATAGAGCATATTTTTAAAATAAAATGAAATCAATAAATATATTAATAATGAGCGGAATAGAATTAATGCTTTATAAATAGCTCCATAAAATGTTAAAAAATGAGCAAATTCGTGCAACAAAAATTCAAACTTTTTAAATTGCGCCGACTTAAAAGTGAGAAAAAAATTAAAAGGTGTGATGTGTGTGCAGACTTGGTTATTTACAATTTTAAATTGCATCATTATCATTGTAATGCATAATTGTATTGTTTTTAAAGCGTTTCTGAATATATTACGTTTTGTTCAGTTGAATAATCTGTCTATGTCGGGGTCAATGTTATCGATATTTTGCAAAAACATATTTTGAATAAGAAAAAAAAACCTATTCAATCACATTTCGTTAAAACAATGTCTTAATGCATTTCATAAATTGGGAAACAATATCTTTAAAAAATTAGAGACCTACAAACATCGTTAGTGTTTGTTTTAATACTTTAAAAACTTTAAATACGTTTTTCTCGGACCTTTATTTTTGTAGACACAAATGTTTTGCATTTCTTAAGGGCTTTTTTTTCTGCGCACGATGAAGTCTTGATATATTTTATAGATACTGTCATACGTATGTACTATAAAAGTTAGATTGAATTTAGGTCTGAGATCTTTAGTTATTTTTTTTAAAAAATATAAAGTTATAACATAATGTCAAAACAAATAATTAATTAATGTCTGCAAAAAAAACTTTTTTTTCAAAAAGAAAAGTTTTCTGCGATGCCTTAAAAAAGAAATAATATATACTTCTATATTAACTTTTTGAGGAATTCGGATAAAATTTTTATAGTTTGTTTCAAAGAAAAATAATATCGGGCACAATATCATTGTTGTATTTGGATGTTTTAAATTGAAAATACTTTGCCTTCTGTCAATGAAGAAAAACAAAACAAATACGTATCGATTAAATAAGAACGAAATGAGCATAAATTTCATGTATGAGAAAATTCTTGTAACACCCCGCTATTATATGTTTTCGTTGTCATTATTAATTATTTATATTACTAATCAATCTGTCAGTGAATAATGATAAAATTATTTGTTTCAGATCTATGAATATGTAAAAGTCAATACCTATCCTACTCTGTACGTAGAAAAGGTCCCAATACGCACCTGTTTCAACATTGAATATGACAACTTAGTATTTATCTTACAGAACCAATTGATTTCAAATCCTTAGATCTTTTAGATGGGGGTTTGAAACCTTGACCTTTTGTAGATCCTCCCTATGTTAGTACTAAAGGTCCTTACTTAACGTTAGTCAGATAGATCTTCCATTGATAACTTCAGTTTGCTCTCTCCACCATCGACTAAATAACTTCCTCATTAATTACCCCGATGCTTATAAGTGCAATTCTTAAAACATTTTCACTGAATTTCTATAATTCTAATCTTATATATGTGTGTCAAGTTCCATTCATTGTGAAAGAGAGTCCCCAAAATATTTGTTGAAAGGGTAAACGGGACATCTGTTCCACGTTATATCCTTTTCTAACCTTTGTTATTAAATAATTTCTTTATATCTGTTTCTATAATTTATATCCATTTGATTGTTTGAACCATGCACGACAATAAGGTTCGAGTGTCGAAGCTTCATGTGCTCAACCTTGCATGTTTCACTGTTCCGCCAGGATGAACTAGCACTTAAAAGAACACCATTTTCTCTCCGACGACAAGGTGAAAGCCGCTATTCCAGCCATATCACCAGATTTCTTCTCAGAAAGGAATTTTTTTTACTAGTCACGTGTTGACACAAATGTATGGAAAAGAGGGATCGAGTGAGGTCTATGACAAGGGAGTGAAAGCTTATGGCGCAAGAACCAAGTCTGACAAAGCCGCACCAAATATTTGTTGAAAATATAACAAAAAATTTTAAATCACATTAAGAAATATGATAATTAAAGTACAATAATTGAAACAATACAACATAAAATATCAGAAAAAAATATATAATATTACACAAAAAAATTAAGCAAGCAAATTTATGTAAGGAAACCTATCAAGCCGGGCTAGTTTATTAGAAAAAAGCAAGAAGGATTAGAAAAAGTTAAAAAATGAATGTGAAAGACGGAGAGTCAATTTAAATTTGATGTAGAGGACTCTGTCGTAAAGAGAATAAGGAATTACATAGAAAGAAACATATAGCTTTAAGATATAACAAGAATAGTGGAAATCATGTAATGAACAATTAGTGTTATGGAAATGCAGATATTACTTTTCAATCATATTTTGTGTAATTAAATTTACGAATTACACTGCTAGACATTTTTGCTATTATTTTTTTAAATACACGCGCTGTTAAAGCGTATTGCACTTATGCGTACGAGAATAAGTATTTGTAAATTAAAAGGAAAACAAGTATTGTCATTTTACGAAAATTTCTATAAATTGTCTCCAGACATTTTTAGTTAAATAGTGATTTAATTCTTTTTTTAAAATAATATTTCATTTCAAAGTTTACGGACTTCTACGAAATATCGATCATTAAATTTCATTCAATTATCATACGCGTTTTTAATTTCAATAAACTTATTCATTTTTTAAATATAAGTTCAGTTTCTAATTCATTAAATTAATGAGAGTTTAGATAACCAATAAGTAATTATAATGACTAATGGAGTAAAAAAAATATGCAATACATTTTTACACCAATCTCTCTTACTCATTAATTAAATTTTAATAATTGTTCTCCCATAATTAGATTGAAGGTAACTATCGATTTAAAAACTAAATTAGAGTTTGTTGATTGTTAACAAAATCGATGTAAAATATTCCACGATCTTCCTTTCCTGTACAGTCAATTTTTCTACACGGCAAAATTTGCAGTTTCTTAAAAAACATTAAGCAATTGATATTTTACACAAATACCTCTTGGTTATAATTGATTATAGATGTTGTTTTCAGCTTGACGTACAAAAGTCACGTCAAATATTCGGAATTAAATTAGCTATTTGGTCTTTCTGGAAGTAATTTTTTCACATTTTTACATTGAAAGTAGATTTCTTAAGATCAGAATTATTTCAAAAACAAAGTTTTGAAAAGAAAAAAACCCAATTTGATAGTATAAAATATAGATAAAAAACAATAGCTTATAAAGTACAAATGAAAGAACTTTCAAGAAAGTAAGAGTATTGAATTTCGGAAAAATCGCAGTGTAATGCGTTTTTGAAAATTTACAAATCCACGTACTTGTGACGGTGGGTTATAAACGCTTTTCTTTCAATTAACCTTTTAATTTTAATTACATACAATTATAACTCCATTCCAACCAATGAAATGTGAATAGGTAACTTAGATGTAGATAAAAAAGTGCAATGAGTTACATTGGGGATAGTGATATATAAAAGAAATATAATTGAAAGGAAAGAGAAAAATGAGACATAGATGATAATGACGAGAGCCGGTAGTTGTTTGGAAACTGGAGTGAGTTATAATTAATCATTGATAGTGAAATTGGTTGAAAGTGGCACTGGTTCAGATTAAAAGGAGTCGAATCAGTTATAATCGAGGCGATTGAATTGGTAAGCTAACACTTTATTGTTTAATTTTAAGCCATCATTAAATTTAGTTAAGTAGGAATAAGAAAAAAACAACTTTTTTGTCTTTTTCAAGGACCGCCGCACTGCATTGCCGGCCAAGAATCCTATGTGTTCAGTGTCCGATATCAAATCACTAAGCTCTCTGTATCTCATTTATGTTTTAAAAAAATATGCTAACTTATTCAGAGTGCTTTTAGGACATATAATTATTGAAAGTCATGAGTTCTGTCTTTAACAGTGGGTTCTAACGAGATTTTTCTTTCCGGAGGTGCCAGCTCAGTTGTCGTTTTAGCCACTTGACCAAGGTTCAAAATTACGAGGTCCGTCGTCAATAACCATCGAGTGACTTCTAATGCGAAGTTAATAAAATCAAACAATCAACAACTTCAACAAAACTTATCTGTTTGAATTGTTTAAAATAAAATTTCACCCAACAAAATGAAACGTGATTCATGTAGGTTAGATTGAAATTCTGATGCGAATTGAATAGTTCGAATAAATTACATTTATAAGCGACAAAGAACATAATCGGATAGTTTGGGGTAGATTTAGAGTGGGTCAGAGCGAATCACCGTGAGATGTTGGAACTAGTATTTAGTAACCTAAAAAGCACTCAGAAAAATCTTAGGAGAGACAGGAAAAGAGGAATTCACAGGATTTTAACACTCAATTCCAGTTAGTTTCCTCATCCAATACCGTAGGATCTGGTAAGAAATTACATTCTTACCAGATGTAGGTTGAACGCGCTTGGAGAGTTTAACTACAGAGGAAACAATGTTTAATTATTGAAGTTTAATATCAAAATAAGTGAATAAAAATAAACAGTAAGCCTCATTGTGTGTGCTTGTGTTGGGCGGTTTTTCTTTATTAAACTATTTGTGACTATTTTTAATTAAGAATAGTAATGACAAGTGAAGATTAACGACGTACGGGCGTTACATATTCTGTTAAACAGTTACACTTCCCTTTGTTTTTCTTTATTACTCAGTTTATCTGACAATAAAATCATTTCGATTTCTCACTCGTAGTTTTCATCTAGAAAGAAAAATAGAAACGTAGCCTAAGAATTTACTTTCCTCAGTTTAATATAATAGCGATGAAGGACATTTTATGTCTTGTGAATTCTGGAGTTTTCTATTTACTTTTCAGTAGTTAGGCACGTCTCAGTTGTTCGCCGTTATTGAACTTTTGCGAGTCTTTTCTCAGTGAACCAAGCTTCGATGCATTCCGAGAGATTATATCGATATATTTCCTTCCACTTTTCAGATTTCTTGAAACATACGCTTTTAATAAGAATGAATACGAAACACATCCATATGTAAACTTAAAGCATACCCTTGGTCCTGAGTTTCGATATCCATTCTTCGAAATGAAGAGGAAGTATTCAGAATATGACATGATGACTACGATGAAAGTAGTAATTTAAATATGTAAATCATATAAAATTCTCTACTCGGGCGTTGTTCTCATTTTATTTCGTAGTATGTCATCAGTAAAAATGGTGTTAGTTTTATTTTAAAACAAGGTTTCTGTGTATGAAGAACGACATAAAGTGCAATATATTACTTTAAACATTCACTCAAATACATTTATTTAGAAAATTGCGCATTCGACAGTGCCAATTTTTAATAGAAAAATAAAATTCACAAAATGATTTACATGTTTTTCACCTCCAAAACCACAAAATGATTTAGATAGCACCTCCAAAACCACGTGACTCATCGACTGTTTATTGACATCATGCTAAAAGGCAACACGAAGGCTATGGGCGATAGTCTTCGTAATTAAGATCCACTCTCAAGAAACGAGGACGACACACGATAGGGCATCCCACTCTTCACACTTCCACACCATGGCAATGTAAGGAGTGTGAGCCCAAACCTATATAACGTGCATAAGCACCTCCATACGATGAATCTTTCGTAGCGGGAAAGATGAGGTATTTGGCGCAAGAACCAAATTTGAATATGTTGCGCCAAGCAACATGTAATTATGATCTGGACGAAGGAAAGATGGAAGAAATAGGAAGTTTGACAAATAATAGATTAAACCAGCTAAGGTGAGCTTTTTTAAAATTTTTGTTAAATTATTCAATTAAATATAAGAATTAAAGTAAATGATGAAATATAAAGAAATGGACGATCGTAAGCTTTTCCGATATTAAAATTAAAGGAAATGATAAAATATTAATTTGAATATTATATTAGCCACATATAATTAAAATTAAAGCAAACGATAAATTATTAAATTGAATATATTTAAGCTACATGTAATTAAAATTAAAGCAAACGATAAAAAATTGAAAAGTTATCTGGTATACCAAAGAAGATTCACAAGAAACAATAGCTCCTTAGGTGGCTAAAAAAATGGCTGCTTCACAGCTGTCTTAATGTTATTTATTTGCAATTATAACTTGATTCCTGTTAATATATGATTTAAGGTTATACATAAATCGATAAGTAAATAAAATACTTTATTTTTATATTTGTTTTTCTCTTCAATCCAATAAAAAAAATTAGGGGAAATTTACTACGACATATTTTCGAGAATTGAATTAATTAGTTATGAAAGCAAGTATCAGAAATATATTGCATGCATTTTATTTCAAATTAATAAAAAATTCAAGAGAAATTTATTAAGACGTATTTTTTGAAAATTAAGTTTCTTACTGGTGAAAGCAGAAATAAAAAATATACGCGAAAACAAGATAAATTTTTGAAAAGTTATCAGGTACGACATTTTTGGGTAAACTAAATCAATAGCTCTTTGGGTGGCTTATAATGGCGGAAAGAATTGGTAGAGTATACCGGCGACGCGTCAACATCTTGTTTACCAATGATAGTAAAACTCAAAAGAAAGAATAAAATCATTAGCGTCCCTCGAGGACACAATGTCTGTTTAGCAGGTAAAATGGTTTTCTCACCTCATCGTGGATGTTTTTTTAAGCCGGAGCGGGGAAGATCTGTTAACCTAGAGTACCGATGACGTTTCGAACCTTTAATTTTCAGGCTGAGGAAACGTTGTCCGGTTGCTTCTTTCAGTGCTCTTATCAACTAAGCCAAAATGAATTCCTCCACGGACTAGTTATTAAATCCTTTTAACTTTTGTCGTCGTCATTGAAGAGAGCCACCGCATCTTATTTGTAGAAGCTAAGCTTTTGAGAGGCCGAAACAATATGGAACACGAACTGCCGGCATGAACTCTCGGTAACCGAGACCACCTAGTGCTGCTTCCCTGTTGATTTAGTCTACATATAGTTTACATTTTGATAATTCTAGACGTATTAATAAGATTATGGAAAAAATATTTAATTTGAAAGACAAAAGAAACTGTTTGGAAAACCATTTGAATCGACGTACCTCTTTGATTTGTATACAATCTGTAAGAACATCTTAAAGTTCTACTAATAAAGTCTAATTTATTTGATTTCTATTTTGCTTAGAAAATATTCATAATGACTTGAGAGTTTTAGATTTGTTCTAAAGAATAAGTGCAACATTTCATAGGATAGATTTTTTTTTTTAAAGAAAAGTTTTCAATTTATGACATATTCGGTACTTCCGTCAAATTTTATTTTATACGATGAATTTAAAAAGCTCTGATTACATGAAAATAAGATTGCTTATATTTTTCTCCTAAGTATGCCTAGTCGAAAACTATGGATAATACAAAGAGGATGGTACAAAAAAATAACCTTGCGATCCAATTAAGAATTTTTAACTTAATTTTTACTCTATTTATTCCTATTACGAAATAAATTATAATAATTCACCATTGTATAATTGTAGAAAAATTCGAGATAAAAACTAACGTTTTTACATAATGACAAAGTATATTAATTATTATACATTAAATTCAAAACACACACGTGATAAACACATAAAAAAATTGAATTATAATTTCAATTTAATCGATCTTTTATTGAATATTTTTTACTGAAAAGTTTTACAGCACATATAAGCCTTTCCTTCTTAGTTTCCAAATATTTTTGAATTACCAGATCTAACAGCGTGGAGGTGAGGTGAGGCTGATTTGAGTATGATTGGCTAAGTGTAGATAAATCTACATGTATTACGCGTCATACTCTTCTAGACCCAAAAACGTGGACAAAACACAAACGAGCTTTACTAAAAAATTAGGAATGGAGCAAATTAAAGTTATGCATCTAATAATTTTTACTAATTCATGATTTAGAGTCAACATGCCAATCATTTAAATTCTACTTTCTTAGTACTTATGAAATTCTGTACATCAAATTCTAGAAAACATAATTTTTAACTTTAAAATTTACTTAAAAAGACACATTTGTGAACGTATTAAAAAATTCATAATATAAAACCAAAACAGGCATTTGAAAGTTTGTAAGTCATTCTATTAAAACTGGGAACCAGAATTCAGAAAAAATTATTTTGATATGACATGGCGCCAGATATTGGAAACTTTCTTTCTTGCGAATGATTACGGACTAAAAGTCAGCAACCCTTACTATCTCGGAGATAGTAAAGGGGAGATAGTATCTCTCCTTTGTGAGAAGAAAAGTTTTACGATACCTCATGCAGAGTATGGGGGAATTCCCGAGGGGGAAAGAAATTTTTTTCTCAAAGCGCCGAGTGGAAGGGATATTTTGACTTATTAAAATTATTGAAATATGAGTTAAAACTTGTCGCAAACGTCTAAATATTGCATTGTTAGGCCAGTACGAACGATTCCCGAAATTTCAAAGCTCTAGCTTTATGGGAAATTGGTTAAATTAAGGATCGAAAATTTGATGACACGCACACTCACACACACATCAAGTGAAATTCAGAAAAACGTTTTAAAAAGGGATATTTTGTGACAAATTAGCAATAAACTTACAAAATAAATTTTATGGGGTGTGGAAATTTGAATGGGTGGTTCCAGCTCAGACGCGCCCTCGTCACTTGATAGAGGTTCAAATTAAAGGCCCGTCGTTTACAGCCTTTATTTTGCTTCTTAGTGCGACGATAATAAACCATCACAATCTCCCAGAAAACAAATAATTAAAAGTAGTTTTGCTTTTCCGAAATCAAGAAACGTAAACTTTGAATGACTCTCATCAACTGAAAAACATTTTTTTTCTTCACAAGCAGAATAAATAATATATTGTAGTTAAAGAAAAGTAAAAAAAGTTCACTTAAGTATTATTAATAGTAAATAACTTGTAATATGTTTTTAAGAAATTGATCCAGAATTTTTCCAATCCATCTCCAATAGCAAAATGATAACTATTAATCAGACAGCTGCTAGTCAATATGTGCAGTATCTTACATATATTTTATTGAACATCGAATTATTTGAATAACCTTGATATCCTTACACTTTCCAACTTTCATCTATAAGAAATAAAAATTCTTATCACTACATAGAGCAGTGTCTATCAAATCATAGTAATTCAATGCAAAATTTCCAACGTAATTTATACTTCGTTTGTTCAAAGAGTATCTTTTTTATCGACAGATTTCGTTATTAATGCAAGTTGTTGCTACCATGCCGTTATTAAGCGTCCATTAAAAGGCGCAGTTCATAGATTATTTTTGATTGTTTATTATTAACGATTATTAATTTGCTACTATTTGCTGTCTAATCAAAATATCATTTGCTGCCATATCGAGTCGTCACCGTCTTTTTTTGTCGAGTTCCCACCGCCGATGAGATCTAAATTCATCATTATAAACGGGAAACCGAGCAATAATCGAAATAATTGGTTGCTTCTGGTAAATATGCTGTACGGAAGGTGCAAATAATTTCATTTGCAGAAAAAATAATGGTGACTATTTTTGGGGATGCAAAAGGCATCATATTCATGGATTTCTTTGAAGAAGGAAACTGATCAATGGACAGTACAACAATACGTTACGCCATTCAACCAATCATCAATTTCAAAATGGTTAGCTGCTTATCTAATGGACAGTTATTTTCGAAAACCGTGCGGTATCTTATAAATAGTCTTAAATTAATCAAAACAATTAAAATCATTTTAATTTCCGACTCATCTATAGAGATAAATTTTTTATTATCATACAGAACAACTTCCGAAACATCAAATCACAGCAATTGAAGTTTCCAAAATAATATTTATCAGGGTTGTTCTAAAAGTATCTTTTTTTAATGACAGATGTCGTTGATAAGATAAGTTGGTGTTACTAACGTGAGTAGCATTCGTTAAACGGCACAGATTCAAAGATTATTTTTTATTATTACTGAAAATAGGTGACTGATTATGGTAATCAAATTTTGATTTGACAGCCATTTCCTGTCAAATCAAAGTTTATCGTCAAATTGAGCTGCCACGTCAAGTTGTCGTCGTCATTTTACGTCGATTTGTTACCGTCAAAGACATCTGGATTCATCATTATACACAGGAAACCAATCACAATCAAAACAACGTGTTGCTTCCGGTAAATCTACAGAAGAAGAAAATAATTTCATCGGCCGGAAAAATGGTGGCGATTTTTTTGGGGGGGGATGCGAAAGTCATTCTCATGAACTTCTTACAAAAAAGAAGAAAAAAAGTGATCACTGAACAACATTATTAATTACTCCATTCTCATTTCACGTTTCTAAAGTGCGTACCTTTTGAACTTCCTTTAAAATTTCTGCTTCTTCCGATTAATTCATCCCTCAGTGCCGAAAAATGCATCAGTAGGACAAAAACATCAATAAAGTGATACAGAAAAAAAATATTTTAAACAATTTCATTTGCGTAGATAACATGCATTTAAAATAAATTACATTGCAAAAATAAAAAAATCTTTTTACATGATTATATATTCAGCTCATTTACTTTAACCTGCATCTCGTAGTCATTAGAATAAATTTTATAAAACGATATATATACGATTCTATAAGAGAAGATTTAAGAATATCTACTCTTCCTTTTTTTAATATATGAAACACAAAAATAAATAAACCTTTAATGCTTACTTTTAACCAACGCAAATTGCTGTATGTTTCCTCTTTCTAAGTTAAATAACTTAGAAAGAGAAAACATACAGCAGTTACAAAATGACTATCAGCCAACCAAACTCTTTTGTCATATTCTCTTACATATGTAAAAATACAGAGAATGTGGATTAAAAAAAAAATCTATCTTTCTCGATTTTTGTTGTCTATTCTACGTACAGAAAAGTGGATAGGTTTACTGCAGAATTATCATGAGACTACATATGCCCTTAAATACGATGTACTTTCATGCTTATGTATGCCCTCCAGAAAGGTTTCCAACTGAATTCGTTCTTTTTATCTATTTGAGGGAAACGATATTATGCGGAATAATTTCCGAAAAATACCCATCGTTCCACTTTCTTAGTTCGCAAGTTCCTTTTTTTTTTATTCCCGTTGAAATATGGATGAAAATTATTTTATATAAAATCTACTTCCGGAACGACATTTGTATCTTTTTTATTATTTTTTTATCTCTCCAGAGATTTGAATCGTGATTGAAGAAAATATCTTCTCGTAATTGAGGTATTAGTATTCTGAACTTTTTGAAATCAAAAGAAATACTATGTTATAATAGCGACCATAATTTTGGATTTATTGCTTCAGTTTCTGCACAAAAATAATACTTCCTATCGCATAAAAATGTTATACGAGTAATAATATTTTAGGCGCTTGTCGTCGAAGCAAAACTCGAATTTACTACTTCAATTCATTTTTAAGAATATTTTTTCTTTTCTTCCCATAAATAGACTTCCAGAAGTGCAAACAAAAATCATTTTTAATAAATAGACTTTCCATAAATAGACTTTCAGAAGTGCAAACAAAAATCATTTTTAATCCAAAACTGTTTATGTTCAAATTCAATAAAATAAAGCCTTAATTACAGTCAAATTTGTCTCAAAATGCAGTCTGAGGTGAAGAAAATGATTCAAAAAGGCACAGATTTGACTTTCCTAGAGCGATACATTGAGAAAGGTGATGAGTGAACATGGGGTGCCCATGGGCCATCAGAATAAAGACAGCATTCCACGGAATTGATGCCTTCAATATCACCCAAAAAAGTAGAACTCAAATAAACAATTTCAGCCCCCAAAATCATGTTCACTTCGCTTTGAGATAGACAGAGATTGTTGCTTGGGGAATTTTTTCCTCGTGGTGACACAATAAACGTATTGTGATATCTGAACTAAACTGCGTTTTGCAATCCAAAACGAAAGGCAAGGCATAGTCAGAAAAAGGGAACATTTTGCGGCATGACAATGTTCGCCGCCACGAGCCATCAATCCAGAGATCTTATTCCATGACATAGTTGGGATTAACACCCTTCACCTCAGTATAGTTCTATTCTGGCACCCAGGGTCTACCATTAGTTCCTTCTTTTGAAAAAGCATTTCGACGGTGATGAAATGATGATGTCGAAACAACCGTGCTGCAGCGATTACAACATAAAGAAACAGATTCCTATGAGAATGAAATCCAAAATCTGATTGCACGTTATAAATGTCTTAATAATAAAGATAATTATGTTCAATGGTAGATTAAGATAAAGGCTTTCAATACAAATAAATTAGTAAAAAATCTGTACTAGATTTCTTTAAATATCGAATCAGTACGTACTTAAAAATAAGCCGACATGTATTGCATATTCTAAATATAATATAAAAACAAAAATAAATTTAACTCTAATTTGCCTAAAGAATGATAAGTTGCATTTATTCACACAGACGTCATATTTGCTAAAGTGCAACCTACACGCATGAGTGTGCATGCATATTAGAGAGAACTTTCAATTCAAAATTATTGATGCCATATTTAAAAACAAACGATGGCTAATAGCGACGGATCTCATAATTTTGAACCACAGTCACCAGCTGATTTGAGACATCCGTATATGCCTTCTTCCAAAGATCACCGAAGAGATGACTACATTCGGACTGATTTCCCGCGTACCAGCCTGGTTACATGTGTTCGATTCATTAGTGTTATAAAGACTCAAACGAGTGACTCGAACTAAGCAAAGCTTTAGAAAAAACACGAAAGGATGGAGGGCAACATAGATGAAATGGTGGTGCAGTAAACTCTCTTTAATCAAGTACGTTTAGAACCACAGTCGTGCAGAATTATCGAGCGGAAACATTTTTTTTTTTATGGAGATACCAAATAGAAATGACTCTAAATTAAAATCCAGATATTTAAAATATGCATTTATTGTGATTGCGCTCATTCGGAATCCATGTAGATGATATAAATATCTGACAGAGTATTTTGTCATACTGACAGTTACAAAATTTAATTCTAACCTTGAACGTTAATTTAACTGAATATTCCTGCATCAATAAAAAGCACAGATAAAAGAAAAAATTCATACATTACAATGATAATTAAAGCAACTTGTGACGAGCTACTTCAATTACACACTTGCGGTTATTAGTGTAATTAGCGCTTGATGAACACCTGCTGGTCTTCGAGAACATTTTACAGTACAGAATACAGTTGGGACACAAATATATTATTGTGCGAACAAGAAATGTAATCCCCTAGAAACAAAACAAAAAAAAACTGTTACATTGAAATGAAAATTTATATTTAGGACAATCACTGTTCAAAACAGCGAGTAGCGCTTCACCGAGTCCGATAAGTAAAGATGTTTTGGTAAGAGTACGGATAGGATATCATCAGCTTGATTAGCTATTATTACAGGACTTTTTCTTCATGGTGACACACGTCAGGAATCGATTGAAACGGTTAGCTTACTTAAAAGAACTATATTATCCGCAATACATAAGGGCATTATAAATGAATTAACTGTTAAAAATTTTCACTGTACAAAAGTGGTATCTGTGACAACAGTTGGTGCACCAATCAATGGTTTGTAAGGAAGCGGGTTTCGTACCTTTGATCGCAAAACATGTTGGGCTTCCAGTTCCGAATTTTCAATGCATTAAACATGAAAACATTTGTGCGCGAATTTCAGTTTAAAAGAAATCGAAGAAGTTACGAAATCCATAACTAAAGTGGTTTTTATTTTTTTATTTCAACACTTCCATTAAAAAGAAGATAATTCCAAAATCTGCTGAGTAAGATGAATTGAGTACATAAAGTATTACCCGTGTAGAACAATATTTGCTGGCTTGGAAGAGGTTGCAGTTTTTAAGGTTTTGTTGAAGATTTTGAGGAAATTCGTATGTTGAAAAGGGTATGAGGATGAGAAAATGTTATTTTAAGAACAATATAGATTTGTAGATTAATCTGTTTAACATAATTTTCCTAATAGATTTAAATAAAAAGAATACAAATACTTGGTTCATGTGAATGTTATCATCAGAAATTTGGAAATCAAATCATCAGAATTTGAATATGATATCAATATAGGTAAGTTTATATGTTTCCCGAATCTCCAGAAATACCAGATATTCACAGATTACGGAAACAATTCTTATCTGTTATTAATTGAGCTCCAGAACAGGTTTAAGATTTACATAGTTCATTCATTCGAAAAATAGGAAAATTCATAAAAAAAGCAGGCAAACGAACTGAACATTAATATGATCCTATGAGTTAATTTGTGCGATTATGATATACAGTTAATGGACTAACATAGTATTTGTGTTTTGAGGCAAAAATATTTTGATATATGATAAAAATTAGAAAGTATGTATTAAAATAAAAAGGTTAACTGGCTCAATACTGAACAATGTATAAAATGTAGTTCTGAATGCATGGAATTCTTTAACTGAATATTTTCTGCGTCTTAAAAATGAAGCAGTTGTAATATTCTCGAGATTTTATTCTATTTACTCTCATGTGAATCATAACTTTCTATTACGATACTAGCCAAGCCTGATTTTAGGAATAATCTAATTCATGTCTCAAGTGCAGCTTATGTAACGTCAAAATCAACAAAATTAAAACCTGATGTTATTCCCACTCTCACACACAAATCTGTCTCCTTCCCAACAACAAAATAAACCCCCATTAACATTAGTAAAATATATATTTATTATCATTGATACTGTATAATTCATGGATACCATGTGTATTTGATGCATAATGTTTATTATTTTAATTTTGTCAGATATTTCTTTTGTTTCATATAAATGATACTTTTATTATATTTAGTTGGTATATTCACTGTATGAAAAATGTAACAAATAATTGGTAATAAGATTTTCTATTATATTAATATAATTACTTTTGTTATGCATACTAATGTAATATTTAAACTTAAAAACATATAATTGTGAATACCATTTAAGAAATTATTGTTTTTACCTTAAAATCTCCATGTGCCTCTCACAGACATAAAAATAATGAACAATATATCTCACTAAATGGGTGTGAACGCAATTGTTGAATATATTCTTATTTTCTTAACTTTGCCACTCGGTTACAAAAAAGTTAGCCATCTCCCGATCTAAGAGGCAGCAAAAGGTACGTATGTAACGCTGGAGTAAAATACGATATGTATATATAAAATACACACACACACATATATATGTGTGTGTGTGAAACTGCTTTATGAACGAAACTGCTTTACCTCACCTTTTTCCATTTCATTAATTTCAAATTCAATTCAAATTAATGCCAATCGATCTTCTCGAATAGAAGCTACTTCTACATTTATCTCTAGAGTCGCTTAAAAGGGGCTAATCTTCCCAATTTTTTTTTGAACGCTCTCTAAAAAAGTCTCTGCCAGTATATAATCTTTCAGTTTACCCGCCTACGGTTTTCTTTCGCCCCCTCACTCTTCTTAACTAGAGGGAGCTTTTACATTGTCGAACGCTTCTATGCTTTTAGAATGCGCATCCAGAAGTAAGATAAACTCTTGTGAGTGAGTGAGTGAGTGAGTGATGGTTTAATGCTGTAAGAGACAAATTTTGCAATTCTGTTTCCCACATTTGTTGATCAGATTGCAATCTTTTTTCAAAAATAAATATAAAAGATTGATTTAATTGTTTCATTTATCTCACGCTATGATATAACCCGAGGACAATTGACGATGGTCCTCGTAATTTTGAACTTTGTTCAAGTGGCGAGGACGGCACCTTAACTTCCACCTCCCACTACAAACTTCCATACCACACCAACGGGAGGATTTGGGACCTCTATCAGATTTAACGTGTATCTGCTCAACTACATGGTGACACTTTAGTGGTATCACGACTCGAACCCACGAGTAGTATCACGACTCGACGAAAAAAACGCACGCTGCGTGTCTGCTAGGCTACCATGGACATCAAATGGGAATAAAATGATAGATAAAAAAAAATTATAAGAAACAATGCAAAAATAAAAGGGTTTAAAATATAAAATATCATATCTTTTTGTACAAAAACACAAACAAATTGAGATTGGGATTTCCCCACTAAGACAAGTTTAAAGCAATCTTTAACTATATCCACGAGTATGATCAGCAGTTTACTTTTATGCTTATATATACACGCACACTTTGCACACGCAACATATATAAGAAAGAAAGACAGATATAGATATATAGCCTTCGTTAACGTCTGTTAGAGAAATAAAATGGTTTTTATACAATTATTAGTATACATATTCATTTTAAAAGTGCCTAGCAAAAATAGCTTACTTCAAGTATGTCCAGAAATATTAAAATAACAATTTATAAAACATTTCTATAAACATTCTAATATTTTTTTCAAAAATGGAAAAAAAAAATCGTTTAGCTCGGACTCTAAACAAATGTACAGTAACGGATGAAAACAAAAAAACGGCATAAGCTCAAGACAAACACGTTGGAAAACGAGAAAAGCTAAATCTCTTTCTTTACCAAATTCTATTTCGGTTCTCTTCATCTTGAAATAAAACTTTAAGATATGTTATAAGCGAAATTTCCAAGGCGTCTTAGATTACAGCCAAGAATCGCAAGATACGATTTTTTTTTAAAAAAAAAAATGTGAATGATCTCAAACTTACCCGAAGCAAAGATCAAAAACAACCTGAAGAAATGCAGAAATTCCCTTCATTCTTTGGCAAACATAATTTTGAATGAAACAGCTTAGAATTCGTTGGTTGAATTTTAATCAAAAATAGAACGGAAATGTTCTGGGAAGGGAAAATTCATTTCAAAAACGGAATTAGTCATTTATATTTCTCGTTGCCTTTTGTTTTTCGGTGTTCAAATTTCATTTCATTTGTCTTTTTCTTATTAACTCTGCCTTCTCGTCTCAGTTTTATGATTTATCATTTTGTTGATGTAGTTTTAAAAATGTTTGAAATGCGATTTCTTAATGTTCGTTGCCACTGAGAAATGAGTAACACTCGTGACTTTCTCGTACTTAAACTTTTTAAGGTTTTTTTTTTCTTGTTCCATTAGCCTATTATGAAAATTAATTTTAATCGTTACTATTATCTCGAGTAACTTTATTAATATACTAATTTTCATAAATCTCTGAATTGTAAGTAATATCTAGATAAAACGACCTGTAGAAATTTGTATTTTGCCTGTTTGGATTTGATAATTATCAAAATTTAAAAAAAAATATTTAGAAAAAAATTAAAATGATCAAAGACTTTTATAGAAAATATAGACCCGAGGTATGAAATTAAACTGTAAGATTAATTAGCTCATAAAAAATAAGAAGACTAATTTCTATTTAAAAGCTATATTTTCCTGTAACAATTTTTTCCGGGTTCCTGCATCTTCCGTCTCAATTTCAATTAAACGTGGTCAATATGTCTCGAAATGTTAAAACACGATCAAATGACGAGGACGACACACTCTCTCTATATCCACGCTACTATGAGGACTTGGAACACCTACATTGTCTTCGATTCTCTAGCACCGCGACTACACTTCTTCCTTTTGATCCACGGACAGATGAAAATGATGTCATCTTGGCCCCGCACTGTCCAAATCCATGGCCAGCTGACATGAGTACTTTTGAGCCATGGCAGATTTCACAGATAAAAAACCCTCCACACGACAGGGTTTTAGTCGAAAGGGGACTCAAATAATAATTTGATTAAAGTATCACTGGCCAAGAGTTTACTAATACGACCACTCGGCTAACCGCTACCACTATTTGATATAATTTTCGTATGTCATTACATCACACTCACATATTAGACTTTTTCGTGTACGGGAGTGGCATTGACGTTTGAATGCTTAAGGTAATTTTTGCCGTTATTTGAATTACCAACAACGAAATCTATTCCATTCATAAGGTATTTTCACCTCTAAAAACTCGTTACCGTATATTTCTATGCATAAGTCAAGAAATTTTGGAACTTTATCAAAACAAAAGTAAGGAAATCGCAAAAAATATATTTTTCCGTTTGTCGCGCTTGAGTGATAAATTGCCAAATAAAACACATTTTACTTCCACAGTTTTACAAATTTTAAATTAATGTAGTGTAACATATTAAGTTGGTGTAGTAACTAAGGTAATACATAAATTAATGGTAATGCATTCCTTCTATACGCCATGAGAGATCAAGTCATAAGAACGATACCTGAACAGGTATATTCCTCTTTCAGTTTCCATATCAAATTGCAGGATTGATTACTTTGAATCCAATTTTACCTTGTAGCCTCCTCAAAAAATTTCAGAATGGAAACATTTCTAACTTTAGTCCTTATTTGTTTTTTAAAAAAAGAATCTGAGAAAAAAAATTCCGATGAGAAGAATTTAATATAAAAGTGATGAGGAGTTACCTTAAGCTCCCGACGTTTCACCTCTCAGACACGTCTCGGTTGTTCTTTATCCTTATATTTTTGTCAGCCCTTTTTTATATTTGAAAGCTTTGATAGCTAACATCCAGCTTTTCTCGCAGTGTATTGGAGATTTCTAAGACATACATTTTCATTAAGGAAGACGTTAAAACTTTTAAGAATCTGAACACTCAAATCCCAAATTTTATACAATTATTCTATAAAATAGTTCTTTTAAATATATCAAGATGATTGCTCAAGAATGGAGTCCCTGAATGCGCATGAAAATTTTAAATGTCAACACATCTAACATTCTTTTCGTTTCCGAAAAATGATAGTCTTTTTTTAACGTTTAAAAATCTCCAGCAGAAATGTGTGCTTCCTACAAGGGTGGATTAAATGTCGGAACGGGAAATAGGAATAAGGTAACTATAGCAATATCCATTAATCGTTTTTCTTTTCCCAAAAAGTCCATGAGCATGACGCCCTTCGCAACCCAAAATATCGTCGCCATAACGTTTCTTTTAGTTTTCTCCTTCTTTGGAGCAGATTCACTGAGATCATCATATTGTTTTGTTTACTGCTTTATTTTAAGTGCATGAGGAGGAATTCCGTTTCATTGACAATGGCAACTCGACGCGCCAACAGTCAAATTCTTTTTAGCAGCAATTGACTGTTAAAATAAAAACTTGACTATGAAATAATAATAAATTTATTTGTTCACGACTTAACGGATGGCAGCACACTCTGGGAACTCCAACTAGCCTTAGAAATACAATCTATCGTGAAAATCAGGTAATTTTTGAACTACCTACGCGTATAAATTAGAACGAAAATTTAAAACAACGTTATATTCTAATCTACACATATGCTTACATCTCTAAACTTGTGGCTGGAATGAAATTTGAGCTTGTAACTCCCTTTCCTAATTTTTATATCACACCACCAGAGCGTATTCTATATAAAACAAGATGTATTGTATAAGATATGTAGTGTGAGTAATCGAATCTAAATTTTCGGTATTTGACATTGTAAATAAATAAATTCAATTCAATTAAAATTAATGCCTGAACGTTTAAAGAGAAAAATTACGTGTTTTACAATACGACTGTGATGAAATTTTTTAAAAAAAGGATCGTATCAATTTTGTTATAAGCTTTTCCTTAACCATAATTAATTATCCAGGGGTACTGTTACAAAATTTAAAAGCCCAGCAAAGCTTCAAATACTACAAGAAAGCATCATGAAGTTTATTACTAAAAATAATCGAGTATCTCGATAAAAATTATTTCATCACGTTAATTGATCCTTGTGTACATATGGTTGCAAATTACAGTTATTCATATTGATTTGTTTGGTTTCGGGAGATAGAAGTAGCCCGCAGTATCGTAAGGTTTTAATTATTACTTAAAATGATTGAGATAGAAATTTTATAAATTTCTTACATTATTCTTAAATTTCTATCTCAATCATTCTCTCACATTTTAATAATTTTTATACATCATTTTATACATTGTCTCGTAGATCAATGATATCAAACGATAAATTGGAAGCCCTGAAGATGCACGTTTGGCATGGTATTTCTAGTTATGATGTAACCTTCCTATATAACCTTTTTATATTCAAATATGATTAACGCTTTCGACATTAGAAGAAAGATAACCACATAATGCCCCAGCAAAAACGAATGCATACATGTTTTGCTCCTACAATGGAACGATCAATAAAATGTAAGATTTACAAAACTATGTTAAAATTGACACTATTGTTGACACTACTATATACTAGTTTCATTCACGTTTATGTTGATAAATACTATGAACTTTTTTACACTCGAATATGATCAACTTATTCAACAATTTAATTACATGTCAGGATAACAAACAATGTTTCAGCAAAAAGTAATGTGTATACTTAGTTTAAATATACATGAAAAAGATAAATTTGTACAATTATACTGAAATTGAAACACAATTGTTCCAAACACTTTCATTTACTTTCATGTTAATAAGAGCTATGCTTTTTTTTTTCAAATTCGCATACGGTTAATGATTTCAACATTTGAATAATTATCTGATAAAAAAACACAATGTTCCTGAAAATATAAAGCCCACATATATTTGTTTTCTTCTTCCTTTTAAATAAAAATGATAAATGGAAATGTAAAATTTAGAAAATTATACTAAAACTGAAAACAATTCCTATTAATACATTTTACTTTGGAATAATGAATTTTTTTTTTATATTCGAATATGATTAAAGGTTTCTACATTTGAAATGATTATCCTGAAAACCCACTACATTCCTGAAAAATATATTTCTTATTTGTTTCTCTGTTCTTATAAAATAAAAAAAAATCAATAAAAAGCTAAATTTATATATATATATATATATATATATATATATATATATATATATATATGTATATGATTGAAACTGCTGTTCTTATTAATTTCATTTACTTTTCTGTTAACAAGAATTATGCATTTTTTATATTCGTATATAATTAATTAATGGTTTCAAAATTTAAAGTAAATGTCAGATATACACACTATATTTCTGTCAAAAGCAATGAATATATTTCCCCCTTTTTTTTTTAATGAAGCTACCCATAAAATGTTTCATTTTTAAAACTATGTTGAAATTGAAATCATTGTTCACATTAATTTCCCATTAATAATAATTATGCGCATTTTTATATTTCAATATGTGATTATTGGTTATTACATTTAAAATAAATGTCAAATAAACACACATTGTTCTTGCAAAAGGTAATGCCCACATTTTTTGCACATTTTAAAATAAAAAAAATCAATGGAAAAATAAAAATTTATAATACTATATTAAAATTAAGTCTACACACTGTTTGTATTAGTTTAAATTATGTGCAATATACATGAATGCAGGAAACTGAAAATGAAAGAAAAAAGAGAAATAACAAGAGCTCCATAAATCTCTTTTTTTCCCCTCGCAACTTCCGATAAAAGAAAGCTCAGATTTCAAACAATTTAAAAGATAGGCTTGAGAAGGGAATCAAGCAAAAGAGCCGAGATGAAAAGACAGATGTAATAGGAGAAAAGACAAATGGAACGAAATAGAAACATGGAAAAAGTATTAAGAAAAGAAAATGACTAATTTCTTCTTTGGACTGCACTTTCCGTCTCCTGAACATTTTCTATTCTACTTTTCATTTAAATTCAAACAACGAATTCTCGGCTGTTTCATTTCATATCAAGTTCACGACGGAAACGAAAAGTAATTCTGAATTTGTTCAGTTTTTCTTCTCTAAACTTCATTTAGAACGTGTTTGAGATCATTCGTACAAAGTTATTTTTCTTTCAAACTCTCTGATTCTTAAATGAAACGTAAGGCATCTTATGCAATTACTAGGTATGCGAAGTTCTATCTTCAAATGAGATAAGTGAAATGAAATTCCGGATATATTAAGGGAGTTTTACTGTGTTTTCTTTTCAAGTCATTTCTTTCTTTCGGGATATTTTCAGCATTTTGCGTTTTAAGGGATATTTCCAGAATCATTATTTAAAGGCCTACGTTTTGTAAGCAGTTTTAAATTTTATACTTCATTGATCCAAAATTCATTTCTTTTGTATATTAGTTACTAAAGGATATATCCAATCAAATTGTATCCACAATATACTGTATTAATTATTTTTATTACTTTTTTAACTAAATTAAATTGTTCCAAAACTTGATGAGTCAAACAGCCGTACCAGAAGAAAAAACAAAAACATATAAACATAATAGCAATGTTTATCTTCACAGGAAAAGGTAGAAAATACAGTTTCTTTCAGTAAAAAATTACACCAAAAACATGTTTTACTGTATATTCGATGTATTCTACGTCATTTATAATAGTAATTGACGATATTTTCATTTTAAAAGATTTAGTAATTCAGAATATCTTTTTATCCTGTTCGCCAGAAGAATCTCTTCTCTAACTGCCCTAAAAACACGGTTATATACAAAACAAAACAAAAATCAGTTCACTACTGATCATGGCATATTTGCATAAGTAACTTCGGGGAAAGAGCGTGGAATCTCTAAGAGAAATAATTTCAATAGACGAGAATAAAATCTAAATGAATGAATCAAAATAAAAACGAACACACACATCGTAATTCTTTACGATCACGTTTAAAGGACATAAACATTTAAAGTATATAAACATTTAAGTAAAAGTAATACTCAAAATCCTAGCGTCGAGCCTGTTCTCTTTAATAATACACTTTTTTTGTTAAATTATATTTAATTTTAATTTGCCCTTCGCTGCTGAAGAATTACAACCTCTCATCGAGATAAATAATTTGATCGCAAATTTTCTCCTTTCCTAGTTTTTTTTTTTTTTTTTTTTTTTTATTTTTATTTCTGTTTCAAATGTAAAATTGGTTTGAATATAGATTTCCTGTCGCTTCTAAAATTAAAACATTTACTCACCTATCGTAAAGATGGTTGGACGTATTTTCGAGATTTCAAAATCGGTATCCTAAAAGAATATTTGAAAAATTGTATTAATTTTGATACATTTTTCAATTGTTAAGAGGACAGAAAATATTGTAGTAGATGCTCTTTAATCCTACATGTTCGTGACCAGTTGTACCGGATCATCGAGCTTCAATATATATTTAACGGGGATACCAAAGTCAAAACACACTGGGTGAAAATTTAAACGATATAAACATGTATTTAATGTGATTACGCACTTTCTGAATATTTGATTATATCTGGCAAAATATTTCTTCATTTCAACAGCAACAAAACTAAATTCGTACATACAACATTTAATTGAATACTCGGTATGTATTAATAAAAATATACATCTTAAAAGAAACATTAATAAACTGTAACACAAGTAAAATTAAATTTTAACTGGCTACTCGAGTCACATTTATACGCTTATATATTTTATTAGCTCTTCAAGAACACATACTGGGATTCGAGAACTCCACGGAATGACTTTGGGCCTCAACAGATTTAATGTGCATGAGCCTTGGCGATACGGCGGGTCTTTAGTGCATCAAGGCTTGAACATAAAAATCGACGCAAGTGAGTAAGTGAGTAAGTGAATGTAAAGGTTATTGGCGTAAGAGCCACATGTGATTATGATGCACTAAACAATATTTAAATGTAGTCTAGATGTGAAAAAATTGAAAAAAAAAAAGACAATAATTGCTTGACAAGATAAAGTGTCGAAAATAGAGAAGGATCGCTAGGGTAACTCGAGGGTGCGTCGCCCGTGTTTACCAAAGACAGTAAAACCCTTAGGAAAGAAAAAAGATCACTAGAGTGCCTCGGGGTCATGATGTCCGTACTTACCTATAGAAGACAAGTCTCTGAGGTAACAACTCGACGCAAACCGCCGGCCGCGAGTTTGCGACCATGTCCATTAAGCTACAGTGGCACCGAATTTACTTAAAATATTCTATAGCAAACTTCTTGATCACATACATGCAAGATTTAAGTGAGGTTTCTGTGTATGGTTTAAATGGAACTTTGATGGAGTCTAATAAATAAGATTCAAAGTTTGAAGAAAATTTGTCGTTTATTTCCTTTTCTTTTTACAAAACAGCACCACACAATAAACATAAAATATACAAAATGATCTTCAGAGTTACTGCCCCGCTCATCCACGCGTTCGAATCTTGTCTCCTCTTAAAAAAAAAACATTGTTATAGTCTTTCAAATTCAAGCCGGACAAATTTGGCCCTTCATCACTGCCATCGGCGAGTTTACCATTGACTTCAGTTATGAATCATATATTTTGTAAATTTTGAGCTAATGTGTGTCTTGAACAATACGAAATGGCAAGGTGAGCATTGATACCATGTAATTTTGAGCCACGATTAAATGACGAAGGTGGCATCCGAGTTGAAAAGCAAACTTCGTTAACTTTTTCACCACAACACGCGAGAAATTTATAGCTCAATTTTCAAGTTAATATTCAATTGATTTCATTATTCCTCACTGCAGGTCTTTAAAGGATTCAGTACTTGAAAAACTACTAGTAAGGTATATGAATATATATATATATATATATATTCAAAATTTTGTGCAAACAATATGTTAAATTTTTATTCCAATCGAATTAATGAAATAATTGAATATATTTTTATTTTTTCAAGATTCTTAAAGTGCTCCAAATAAAGTTAGAATATAAAACATTTCACCACACATCAATCTATCAACATCTCTTTTATTCTTTTTCTTGAAACAATTATACAATTCTTCAGAAATACAAAACAGTTATTAAGTATAAGCAGATACAAACTTTTAAACACAAAATGAATCAAAGTAAACAATTCCGCAGTAAAGATGTCAAATAAATATTTAGTTATTATATTATAAAGCAAACATTAATTACATATATTACAGTGTGGATGTATATAAAATGATATATTAAAGTAGACAAAATAAATTTTATTAACGATGTCAATATTAACAAGCTTAAATATTAAAATTAGCAGAAGTGATAAATTATTAAATAAAATATATCTTAAAAGAAATGTAACTACAGTACAACGATCAAATTAAGCATATCTTAAAAGAAATAAAATTATTGTTACTATGTACTAATTAAATATATTTTTAGAGAAATATAACTAATATTACTGCGAATAAATTAAACATATCTTCAAGGAAAAATATAACTGTTGATGTTGTTCAATCGTCTCGTCTAGGATGTGTGAAAGTCTTCTTCAAAATTTAAACAAGAGTAAAATGAAACTCTACGATTTCCTAGTTTAGAATAAGTTATTTTAATATGTGTAATCGAGAAATGTTTCGATTACAGGACTTTTATTTAGTAAAATTTTATCGGACAGTTGTCATGAATAAATAAATTATTTCTTGAGAAAAATATAACAACTGTAGCCTAGAAAAGCAATCCAAATATATCTTAAGAGAAATATAATTGTTGTTGTCATGAAATAAATCTTTGTTGAGTCTCAAGTCCAATATCTTCTCAACAAAAGTCAGATGAGAGTTGAATCATGGAAACAATATTCTTGAAAATTTATATGCAAGTAAAAGACAACTATATGTTTGTTCTTTCACTTTAAAACAATTTGCGTTAATTTCTTAAATCTCTGTTCATTATATTTAACATTCTGATACTTAAGCGCGTCTGAATTTCTACAAGTATTGATGTAATCTATTAAATATTGGTTGAAGAACGTTCTTTACCCGGGAATTTAGTTTCAGATTTTAAAACAAATTCCAGGCAGCTCAATATATGCTAATTTTGCTTCCCAACATAAAGCCTTCGAATTCACTTAACTCCCTTATATTCATCGAAATAAACGAAGGAGTAGTTTCAAAAAACTGCTGAACTCGGGACGATTGTGTTTTGAGCCCAAAAGAACATTATGCACTGATCCCTATTCTTACAAAAGTTTGCTCCAGCTAATTTAATTTAACCGGCGTTAATTATTTCATTCCACCTGATTGCATTTTCGCATTTGCTTTTCGTATTTAAATAGCTCACAAAGTCACAAAAATTGATTTTGGACAAATGCCAAATTAGATTTTTGTCTTTATAAATTATACCTGTGTTAATTTTACTTTTATATTCGGAACGTTGCTCATAAAACCGTAAAATACAGTGCGTAATGAAATTGTCCTCGTGTGATTGCGCTATACTGCTATAAACTTAATTCATTTTTGCTGCGGAAGACGGATAAAACACAATTTCAGAATTGAATCATTTCATTTCACGAAGGTATTTTTCGAACTTTGTATTATTTTAATCCAATTTTCCCGATGCAACCTTTTTTCCCCAAATGGCAATTTGGGGGGGAAAGATTGTACACTGTTCTCCACATTCTATGTAAGTATATATTAATTTTTACATTTTCATATCACGATCTGCAAGATTTGTTTCTTCTTCATAAAATTGGCGTAGGGAAAAAGGAGGGTAAGAGAGGACAACATAACTTAATTGTTGAGAAATTTTTCATCCTAGCACTCAAAATGTCCCAAATAAAAACATATTAGAAAACATATGCACGAGAGCTATTGAAAAATCTTATACGTTTAAGAAATTTAAACATTATCCTCATCACTAATTTGATTTATGTATACAAATCCAAAAGCCCAACTTTTAAGGTACAGGAGTATAAAACCAGACATCTAAGAGAAAAACACAAAATATACCAAAACAACATTTTATTTTTAACTTACTCTGGTTTTTCGTTCAATTTCAAACTTTTAAAACAAAATAGAGGATTTATAAAGAGAAATCGTGTTAATTTATTTGGATTTGTCGGACTCTTGCATAACTCGCAAACAAAATCGCTTTCACTAATTGGGTTTTAATTCGATGCATGCATCATGGATGTAATCTTGTGGGGTTTTCTGTTGATATAACATCGGGTAGTGGTAAGATAAGATTTTGTACCAACAGGCCTCTCCTGGTGACCTAGGTTTGTTCCACAGCATTAGTCATACTAAACACGGCGTCAACTGAAACAAGATCAACTCACAGACGCATCAAAAGCGGAAAAACATAGAAAAATTATCTATCAAACATCGTATCACTTGTCATGAATATACAGCAAAACGAGAGCTACAAACCTGGTGTAATGGGAGGATTTATAAAAAAATGTTTATCTCTTTTTCGAAAAATACGTGAAGACGGTTAGAAAGGGCCATTCCTGAATGGGAACTGAAAGCACACTGTTTGAGACGAACAATATTTCCATTTCATATGTGAGCTCACAGGTAGCAACAATTGGTGGAGAAAATAAGGAGTTACCTGGTTTTACCAAATTTTTCTTATGATTAGAGAGGGATGGATATTTTTTTAAATTAGAAACATTATACAGATTGTGATTTCATCAACCCACATTCATGTACGCAATAATAATCAGATTGCCTTTTTTTTTGTTAAATTTATTAATTTTAAACTACTGCTTTGTTACGAAGTTGAGATTCGAGATGACATTTCACTATCCTTTCTTCCGCAGAACACCACACGAGGACATTGAAGCTCAGTCTTATTTACGTTACAGGTTTCCCTCCCTATCATTACACACTATGGGTCTTTAGTAGATTAAAACTGATTGTAGAGTTCCGCCATGTTTAACTAATTCCAGTAAGGGGGACATTACAAGTGCTGCAAGGGACTTAGAATACATGCAAATAAATAGAATACATATACTATGCATTTGTGAAGTAAGTTTGGCGCCTATAGAATGGTTTAACTCCATAGTAATCAACCCTAAGCCTCAATTCGCCATTTTGCTTTTGTTGTCGGGTATATATTTTTAACTTGCTTTATTTTTCTTTCAATAAACTGAGTTAATAATATATAAGTTAAGAAGTGTATATTGAATATTTGATTGATTTATTGTTTTCTAATTTCTTAATATAAGTAAAAGGATTTCTGATAAAATATTCTAATATAATATGTAAATAATGATACGTTAATGTTTACAATAAATATTTTCTCATGCGTAATGCGAGGTCTGATAAATAAATGTTAGGTCTACAGGGAAGAGAGTGTTATGCAAATGTATGAAGTATAAGAAATTAATTCATTTTTTTTTATATATTTATCAATATTTAAAATCGATTTGGTTCACATTTTAAAATTAGGATAGGACTACAAATATTTCACAAAGATGTATCATGGCTTAAATAAGAAACATTTGCTTAATCGGTCCAACATATGCTCAAACGAACCCTTTCTCGACAGCATGTTAACCGGTGATGAAAAGTGGATTTCCTTCGACAACATGTCTTATCTTCGGTGCTTAAAGCTCACCAGTAGAGGGCATTTTTGTAAAGGGAAGCGTTTACGATGTCATTAATACAACCCCTTCAGAACCAGACTCCGAGTGGAGCAGATCAGTGTGTAAGTGAGCGAGTTGACACTCGAAAGTTTGTGGATCGTGTGGTGATTGAAGAGCTAAAGGCAATCTGCACCGATCACCAAGGTAATGCGACAGAATTTAAAGGAATAAAGGAACTGTTGTTATTACTTCATTAATATATCTATTCTCATATGAAGTTTAAAGATAAGTAAAATATCAATTCAGTGCCCCGGATGCGAATTTTCAGATATTTAATGAAAATTTAAAAAATACTTACAAAAATCAATAGAAAAGTAACTCCAGAGAAACCTTCCTTTTTTAATGCTTTTTATGCACTTTATTCTCTGAAATGAATGCTTTTCTACGCAATTAAAGCAGATATTCTACATGTGAGAGCGGTAGTAGGAAACTCCATAAGATTAACTTTATGATCAGAAATTCATAGTGGCTTGTTGACAATAGCCTTAAGTAGTGGTTGGTTTCCATTTGCTTCAGATTTCCGTTTTCTTCCCTCAAAACATTTTGAAGGAAGATCGTTAGGTGATTCTCATAGGGTATTAGGTCTTGGTTGTTACTGGGGAAATCTGGGTAGATGTTGTAGAATTCCTCAGCCAACTCTGCGATTTTCTGACAAGTCATCAGAGCAGCGTGTGGTCCGACATCATGAGGCAATAGTATTGAGTACTTCCTATTGAACATCGCTGGTTCCTTTCCTTTGAGTTCCTTGTTTAAATCGACCATTTGCTGGCAATGTCTCTCCGAATTGAGATTTTATTTAGGTTTCAAAACATTTCATGCATTGGTCCTTGGATGTCCAACAATGTATATGAAATTATAATATTCAGGCTAAAGCTCGTGGAGGGGACAGGTTGTTCGGGTTCCTAGTATGCTCTTTTACTTACAATATATTAAATAATTTTATTCTTTTTAACTCATATTTTTAAAATTTTAGAAATGATCTTATGACCTTTAAAATTAACCATTTTTTCACTTCTCACTTAGTTTCACTTATCTTTCTCGCAATTTTTCTCAATGATGAACTTTTTCTTTACTGATAAATTTCTTCTGCCACTTCTGATTTCTTACAAACTCTCATTCCTTAATTTTTTTAATAATAACTTTTTAATTAAAATACCTTGATTATTATTTACTTTAGCTTATATAGATATTAATTTAGAAATACTTGGTATTATCGGAAAAATTAATTCCTGCAAAACCTTTAAGCTCTTTAAAATACATTTCTTTAAAAAATTTTTTTATATATTTTCCCTGCTTTTAAGTCGAGTTATCAGCAACGTTAACTAGAAAAGAAGGGAAAGCAATTTAAAATTCCAGCCTCATTGAGAAAGGATACAAAGTATATAACCCTATCTTCCATTGATAAATGGTGATTTACGACTCATTGAGGGAAGTAGGCAGATTTGTTGGAATTTGCAGTGATCCGAGGATTCCTCTTTTCAAGCTTTTTGTTCACAGTTGCGTAATATCAGCAGAAAGTTTATCTAGCTTATTATCTAGATGTCTATGATGTATTTCACTGTGTTTAAAAAGCAACACTCACTTCATCTAGGATTTCTAAAAAACAGGAATAATGCTTCGTTTTTTGTTTGCTAATTTTATAGAATATTTAAAAAAATACACTTAGTAAATTATTTTATTAATTATTAAAATTGAATTGATAAATGATTTGTTAAGATGGTGGTAAATTAAATAACGACAATTTCGATCCAATTCAGGGGCAACTACAAATTGTGGGAAAGAAATATTACCTTTTGTAATGTGGACAAAAAAAATCACGAAATAAAGAAACAAATATACGAAAAATTATTTCTGGTATAACAATACGAGAAAAAAATAAGAATTATTTATTTTAATTGCCTATCCCCCGAACTTGTGGATAGTGAAAAACTTGTTGAAAATAGGAATGTGGAGAGCCGCGTTTCAAATTTAAAAAAGAATTAATAGCTCTTAAGTTTCTAAAAAGTGCAACATTAATAAATATTCAACACTTATAATTTTCGTTTACAAAACTTGGGATCAAATGAGTTTTTTCTCTCTCTTGATTCTAATAAATAATTTGGAATGATTAAGGAGATATTATAACAGTAAAACTGTCAATAAATATATTGAATAGGGATATTTTTTTGCCCCTCTAACAAAAGGACAATTCATGACGATATGAAAATAAGGTTTCATCAAAATATATTCTACTGAATTTTTATTAATAGGCAGAGATACTTGTTGATATGTTTTCTTTCCAATTTCTTCTTTAAAAGTAATTTATTTCTTAGTCTCATTGCCAAAACACTTATAAATAACTTGGATTCTGTAGAATTAATCCAAATGTGAAATAAGTATTGTAAGTACGAAATAAGTAGTTAGCGAAAAGGGTGATTGTGAAGAATTTCGTGTTAATTTCATATCTAAAATGTTATTCCCATTCCTAATTAAGAACAGAGTGTCCATAGATGTAACTTTCTTCCGCAATTAAATTACTTGTTTTACATAATTAATCGAGAATATTCGGCAAATTTTTATAAAATTCTGTGGATTATGTCTCTTATTGAGATAAATTTATGAAATGTATTTATACTTCAACGTTGATTTCCTTACTTCTTAAATTCAGATGTAGCTAATAAAATTTCATGATATAAACTTTCTTTCCGGTTTGGTTTTAGAATTGGGAGCAATTAATTAGAATGAAGTTTTTTTTTGGCGGGAGGGGATGTCTTTGGGTTCTGTAAATCATACGCGCAATAAAAGCGATGCCTTGATATAAATTTTATTTCATATTTACTTTTAGAATTGGGCAGTTACTTAGAGTTGGTCGTAAAACGTTCAACTAAATTCTAACAATTATTTCAGTTCATACTGACACATATCACAACAATCTGGACCGGTACTAACTTTTATTAAAATTTATATTTTAATATAATCATTCAGCGTACGAAATTTGGAATATTCCCTATTCACAGTTAGATGGAAAAAGTTCACAAACATAGTCAATATTTTATATATCAAGAGATAGGATAAAAAAAAATATGAATTAATAGAAACGGAATTTTTTAAATTAGAAAGAGTGAAAAGTGAACACTAAAAAAGTTATTGAAAAGAAAGAAGGCCTAGTTATATAGAAGCAAGGAAAGAACCAAAACTACAAAAAAAGCTAGCTTTTTTTTGTAGTTTTACGATAGATCTCAAATACTTGAACAATATAGAAGGTCAATTTAGCCTATCCAGGAAAGGAAAATATCCGAAGGTTCAAATCCGTTCAAAACTAGACATCTTTTAACCCCATCCCCTTCCCCGCCACTCCTATTGAGAAAATAAGAAAATTGCGGCAGATGTTAAATTACATCGGTACCTTTAGTTTTAAATGAAAATACGAGGAGGAGAAACGAGCCCAATTTAGGTGGGGACACAGCCACAATGCTTCGCCCTATTAGCTTGAATATCTGGAAGGGAGTATTTATTATGATCTGATGTCATATTCAAATTTCGTGATAGTTGTTAAAACATAATATAAGAAAATGGAGAAAAATTAAAGTAAAAGAGGAAACAAAAAAGTTAAAGAAGTTTTCGTTTTGAAATTAAGGAAATAATAAAAATTAAACAAAGGAAAGCACACTGCGAAAAACGGGTATGCAAAATCGAGTAGTAAGTGCTCACTTTTGAATACTTCACATACTCAAAATGGCTCCGATCCCAACATACTCATATTTGAGACTCGCACATACTCATTTTTGTACGTACTCAAAATGGAAACTTCGCATACTCAATTTTGAATATAATCTTGTATCAATTATGAGTGTGGAATAGAAAACTGAGTGTCATGTATTCATTTGTGAATCTGTTACTGCATCAAATATGAGAATCAAACAATCCAGTGAGTATGTTTTGAATTTATTTTCCGATACTGTTGTATCGAAAATGAATTTTAAACAGAAAAATATATATCAATTAAAATTTTCAGGGAAATAAATAAGCGCTAATTTATTTGCAAGTATCATTTTCTTCATCTTATATATTATTTTACACTTTATGAAGTTTTTGTTACAAAACTTCCGATTCAAAATTCATTCATTTACTGTGTGTAACAAACTGTTACTTTTAGAAACAAAAATGCAACTGTTATGTGATCATAAACTGTAATTTGAGCTTATACCTCAAATTTAAATCAATTCGAGTGGTTTAATAAATCTTAAATTAACGAAAATCGATTCGATTCAAGAGTTAAATTCTTTTCAAAACAAATGTGTAAGGAATCTGAGCTATTAGTTACAGAAGCAATTCAGTTCATTAAGAATTATATTTATGTTTTTAGAAGCAATATATAGTTTGTTTCCTATATGTGCAGAAAATAGAGTTTTATTTAAAGTTCAGTCACTTAATAATAAGTTATTAGAAATATCTTGAAACATTATGATGAATATTAGATTTTCCATTATAAAAAACTTAATATTTTTTTCATGTACATTGTTTACATGTGTAAAAAATGCTGTACATTACTGTGTACATCATTCCCCCCCCCCATCTAATATATATTTACTTTTGAATTAACATCATAACTAAACTAATACCTAAAATTAATGATTTGCTGTACACAGAAAAAATAAAACCGTATCATATTTATGAAAAATTTATTCTGAATATCATGCACATAGATATTGGGTATTTAAAAACAAAACATTCACGATTTTGAAACAAGAATATTAAAAAAAAAAATATTTTAACTCCTACAGATGAAGGCATGTCTCTTATAAACACTGCTATCTAATCCATGCTATATTCCAACTCTATCCCCATTCGTACAACATTGCTTATGTTTTAATCTAGCTTACAATGAGGTATTTAAAATATAGGAAGTTCTCATATGTAAAGGTAAGCAGATTTTTTACTTCTTACAAAACAACATTTTGTCAGGTTACTAAATACGAGTGAAAATGCTTTTCAAACAACGCTGTTTCAAATAAATATACTATTTTTGCATTGTTATTATGTAGACAGTTCTTTAATTTTTCGAAAGAGAAGCAAGTCATCTACACAACCATATAATACAGCTATATTTTTGGAATATACTTAACCATTATAGTATAAACTATTACATGTAAGAATTTCTGCTTGGTCTGTGAAACCATTCATTCTATAAAGCAGTTCTTGCTGCTTTGAATTATGAACTTTGACACACTTAGATCCCAAAACATGTGTTATACAAGGAATTTTAAAGTTTTTTTTTTTTTTTCCTAAACACGTGTTATTTTTAATTGATGTTAATGGATTAAAATTTACTCAGACAGAGCTTGTCTCCTTATGACAATTGATATTTTTTATTATAAAAAAATATCAATATAATAAGATTTTTTTTAGAAATATCACAAGTGTTTTCAATTAAAGCATTTTGCGATACGTATTATACAATAACATAAATCTAATTTAAACAACATGGATCAGTTCATAATTAAAACAAAATATACATTATGCATTAGTTTGTAAATACATTTAGTTTTTATACATAATGTCACATATTGTAAAGAAATTTTGGAATATAGAATAATAAAAAGTATTGAAACTGATTAACATGTTTCATTTTGCCAATTGATTATGTTCATTTTGTAATTTCTGTTCTAAAAAAAGTATTATAAATTTTACACCAAATTACTCTCTTAGAAAGGTTAATTGCATACAAAAGTTTTTTGTAAACCTGCCTATTTCAAGACTTGTAAGCCATTTTATTGGTTAGAAACCTTTAAAAGTGGAATTTTAAATTATATGATTTTAGCACTTAGATTTGTGTCATGATATACATAAACTTTTTCAATTTTGTTTTGACCTACATTATGTTCTACTGCAACAGCCACTGCCATAATGTTTTGGTGTTGCTTAAAATTGAGTTCATTTTTGATCTGAATGAATCAAATAGTATGACTTATTAGGTGTCTAAGTAAATACGTAAAACTTGCAACACAATATTTTTTAAATAATGTGCCAAAATGAGGTGAATATTTATTACATTCAGTATATAATTAAATTTATCATAAATCATTCATAGCAAAAAATTAATAATTTTACCGACATATATGTCTACCAAAACAAACCTATGTGGTATGTGTTAACATCGGATTTCTCTATGAGCAAGCTGTTTACGTCTTGTACATCAGTTTTATTTCAATTCATATATTCAATACAATTCTCACATTATTCAATTATTTACATTCGAAAGGAAATAATCTGAGTATGTTTTTATACATCTATAGACTTATGCTCGTTTAATTGTGAATTTAAAATGTTGCTCAGTAAGCCTATTTAAACTTGCTTCTGGCATTTGTTTGTACACTTCCAATATAAGTTTTAAATTATTTCCTGCCTTAAACAGATGTATTTTTGAGCTGCTAACGACTATTCCAGTCTTTTGTTTTGATTAAGCTTATTTTGTATTTCAAACTATTTCATGTTTTAATATTGTTATTCATCATTAGATCATCAGTTGATTCCGACATGTTAAAAATAAGGGCCTCAATATTTATTGTAGTATTGTAATTATTTTAAACCCTCTGAAAAATACATGTGAATACTTAAAGTGTAATTACGCTCTTTTGAATTATAGTATATTTTATATATAAACACTTTATATTTATCAGGCTGCTTGTTTAAAAAATAAAGCAATATTGGATTAAACTATTTTCTCATTTAATCAGGATAAATAATTAAAGCTGTAACAGTTATATAACAATTTATGATTTAAACGGGTGCAATTTTGTACCTTGAAGGGTTTTTTAATGTGTTTTGCAAACAAAATTAATTTAATCATAAGTTGATTATAATGTTTCAAATAGGTTTCAACAGTATTTAAGAAAAATATATGTGAATATGTAAATTCTATATACAATTTCAAATTTAATAATATATATTTAGCTAGCATTAATTTCTTTTTCTCAAAATAATATTTATTAATCAAATACAATTTTGACTTATATGTTTTAATGTAAATGAAGAGAAATTTTAACTATTGTAAACAACAAGACACATACCTAAACTTATATTAGTGATAATCTGATTTTTAAAAATATGTATAAAATGTTAATTTTTAAAATTATATTTGAATAGGAATGATACAGTTGGGGATAAAAAACAGAATTTTGAGGAAATAGAAAATTTTACATTCTATAAATCTTGAGTACTGTTTAAGAATCTGTAACATTGCCTTGTCGTGCAAATGTCATTCGTGTTTCTTCCAACCAACACCAGAACAAAGTAATTCATCTCTGCACAAGCATATTAACTTTAAGAAATGCATGAATAAAGTGGTTAAATTGTGTAAATAAAAATACAAGTATCAACATATAAAAGGGGTAGATAATATGATTGGCCCTGTACTAAGGTGAACATTTATAAGTGTTTTTACAATTTATAATGAATTATACATATCTATAGTATTTGTGTCATGTATCGAATACAAAAGAGATTGTTTTATTTATTCAGTGTGCATAAAGGTTGGAGTTTATGAATAGAATAAAATCTGAATATACTGCACCAAATATTTATTCAAAATTTTGCAATAATTTTGGGCCACATTATAAAAATAAACCAAGATATGAAATATCTGTGTATAAACCTTAATTATATAAAAATCAAATTCTGAATTACAACACAAAAAAGTAGTAGTTTCTAACCCCAAGTCATAGGAGTTTAAATTGGATTACTTAAAAAATGTGAGACAATAGTGATGAAACACAAGACAATCACTTATAATATGATGAACAGTAAGACATAACAGGAAGGATGCCTGATTAGATTGTGAAAATTTGATTCCAAAATATACATTAAATTTGAGTTTAAATTAAAACCATATTCTTTAAAAATATATATATTCTGAAATATCTTACTCCTGTCATAAAGCATCTGAAATTTACTTCAATTCATAATAAAATTAATCAGGAATAAAAACTATTTTTGTCAACATTTTATTCTGAATGTATCATTTCTAACTTTTTTGATTACCACACAGTATTATTGGAACAAAATACGGATGTACAATTCTTCGAAAATAGTAAATATACAAATATATATCTTAAAACATGATAAAAATGTATAATAATTTCTCTGTCAATTAAAAAAAGACAGTTTCCTTACACACTTATGAAGTGAAAAAAAAATGGAATTCTTGTCGAGCATCATCGATAAAAAAAATGGCTTAAAATTTTAACAACACTGCTTTTTGAATACTGTAATGTTATTCTATAAAATATAAGCTTCATACACAAATATTTACTTGTATGAGAATAATTTTAATGCAAATTAAAGTAAGAAGTCACTAAGCTACGATTACGATGTGAATACAGACATGAATACATTATGAATACAGACAAAAAAACACCTGTAAAGCACAAATAACTACTCACAGAAAATCATTTTCAAATCAGAAAATGATGATCAATAACAATTCAACATTTTTATATCTTAAATAAAAGAATCTTTCTCATGAAGTATATATTCCGTGACTGAGACAAAAATGTAAACAAACACAGACGCGAAAATGAGTATCCGTACATACTCATTTTAGTATTCCTGTATTCTACCGCGTGTAGCGTGGTAAATACGAAATATAGTTCGAAATATTAAAGCAAACCATATTTGTTTTTGAAACCCACTTTGTAAAATACGTAGTCAGTATATAAAAGGAACTTTTATAGTCCTTATATCTGTAATAATTTTTTGAGAATGCTGATTTCCCATTTTTTTTTGGTTTTGAATACTTGTAATGTTCACATTCGATAAAGGTATACGCTCAAATCTGATACAAACATACTCATTTCAAAATGAGTACGTCTAGGTATTCATTTTTGAGTATTTCTTTTTTCTCCGTGCATGCAATTTCTTTTTTTATATGACTATTTACTTCCACTCCATATGACCAGTATCGTATGAGTACTTCGCCTACACTTAGGTAACGCCTCTCCTCACCAGTAGAGGAAGCCTTTGTCGATTCCTACTTTCGAAATGCTTAGATGAGGGCCTTAAGTAGAAAAACACTTTGTCTTAAGAGTCTTGTCCCTATAAAGACAGGTATTTTTCAAAAATGGACTTAAGTTTCAACGGAAATTATATTGTACAGTAAATATATATTATAAATAAATGAAGATGTATTATTTTCTTTCACTTTACGAACGGATATAACTTTGATGCATACCTAATATTAGAAGTGAAATTTTCTCAAATACATAGATCAGTTCTATATTTTAACAAATGGATGTATCTGTGCTGAATTATAACAAGAAAACAACCTCTTTACAATTTTTTGCAGGATAAAATTACTACACGACCAACTGTCTTAGTGTATTCAAAAATACCTTTGTTATTTTTAATAGAACATCTCCCTTCTCATATCAATTTCTTTTCTACCAAATACGCATCTTAATTTTCATATCGAATATATTAATTTATTATACACTCTAGAAATGAAAACGATTTTAAGAAACAGGAAATTCCCATCGGCGTTTTTTTAAAAATAAAAACGCCTAATAAAAATCAATTCATAACCTATAGTCAGCATCATCATGAAATCCTACGGAGTCCAATGAATGATCCAATTACGAGGAGTTTCCGCTGACGAATTCACAACACTGGCACGAAACCTCACTCAGAATACACGATTCCATTCTATTATTTTCTCTCAGAATGGAACACAACACACATAGATTCTAAAAATGCTTTTGTTCGCAGAAACGAAACCAAATACAAAGGAGGAAGACAAGCCTCCCGCTGATCTTTTGTCCGCATTTACTGGAGAGAGGGGAGCTTAGATGTGGATGGCATAGAGAAAGAATTAGATCTTGTTACAATAGGACTACGTAGTCACATACATCCACGTGTGGAGGATACAATTATGCGGTATTGCAATTTAAATCGAAATTTTAATCTTTTTATGTAAAGAGATGTCGTGTTCCGAAGCGTATTCGCAAGAAATGGAATTAACTTGCGTATAACAGAATTGTAAAAGACGAAGATGTAATAATTTATGATATTCTATGTTTCAATACTGATTCCTATTTGTAATACAGTGAGTGCTTTGTACGGTTGTCTTTACCTAATGTCAAAGAATCCGATCGAAACTTGGAACATATTGGAAGTGCGAAAATCATTCTAAATTTCATGAAAGTTTGTGACGTTGCAACATATATATCCGTTTATGATGCAATATTAATAAAATTTAGAAACTTCCAAAAAAGTTCCAATTTTCTCTTGAACTCGTGAATTTCAAAACTCATTTCGCATACGGAGTCAAAACACTGAACATATTTTGCACCACAAAAAATGGGAAGATTCAGATAGAAAAAAGTAATATATCATAAAATACATCACTCTCTAAACGTTAGCTAAATTAAAATATAATATTAACGTTTCAACGTTTTGTTATCAGAAAAAGTGATCCAATTTCGGGTCCTATTCTTTTACATAGCGCAAAGGCAGCCATAATCTGGCATTCAGTAGCTCGGCACATTCTTAAATTAGGCACCGAATGAGAAGTCCGCTTTCGGATATCTTAAAGTGGATTCTGGATTTTGTTGACATTGACCTCCAGGTTGCAATAGTGCGCTATTTGCATTTCAATCTAGTTTTTATTTTAACTGTCCATTTTTATTTCATTGTTTCTTTCTTCTTTTTTTTTTTTTTTTGTAGTGTATTACATATCAAGTTTGCATAATATTGCAACTGTGTGTTCATGCAATGTTACTGTGGAACAAAAAGTCCTCGAAGCTCAGAATATAATTGTGAATGTTTATGAACGTCGCACTGAGAATCAATACGTGGACTATTGGAGACAGACCTCGTAATTTTGAACCTCAGTTAAATGAAAAGAACGGCACCAGAGCCGGGACCTCCTTCTCCAAAGTTTCACACCATATCAAAGGAGCGGGGTTTATATCTTCGAAAACGAAAATAACACAACAACAAAAATATTTAACTACGAAAACAACACCGACAGCGAGTCCGCGACCATAATCGTGGCTCACATCAAGGATATGTTCTCCAAGAGTTAATAAAATTAATAAACGTAAGCAAGTTACTAGAGAAACTTGTCACACTTTTCTTAGTTATCATTTTTATACTGTAAATAGGTTTTTGCTCATACTGTATTTTTATCAATTGAAGAATTTCGATTGAATTCCAATAAGTACAATGTTTGAATTTAATTTTGTAGTTTCCAGAATGACAAGTGTTCGGATATTTATATCGTTTATAAAAGTTCAAATTGTACTTTAACACACTAAATATATGTTTTAATCTTTAAAACCTTTATCTAGGCATTCACGTTAAATCTATATGAATGCTCGATAATCCGGGATGGCCGCGGTTCGAAACTAGCTGGATTAAATAGCGTTTATTGTTTTCTTAATATTTGGCCACTAGGAATCTCAACACGTTTGGGAGATTGAATGATAAGCTTTTATTTAATTGAAATTCAAAATGACACGAAAATAATATCATTCAAATTTATAACTAAAAATATCTTGATCTAAATTTTATCCAGCATTAATTTTTTACTTGTTTTGCACTGTAATATCATTAGTTGATTAGTGACAAAGATTTTTTTAAATCCAAAAAAGCCTAAATCCAAACTTAAAAATAAAGAACAGAGTTGTAGCTTATCAACTCACTCGCTCGAATACTGAGGGTTCGAGTACTATTACCAAATGCTCAAACCAGGATGTGCTTCCAACTATTTATAATCATAGTAAATGAACTACAACATTTCACTCCAATTTCTAAGTTTCGTTAACAATCTAAGCACTATCAGCTGTGTGTTCCCAATTACTTTCAATTCCATTTCGTTCATATATCATTATTCTCAATTCAATTCATTACACTTTTATGCTTATCAAATTTGTAATCACGTCTCATTTGATTATAAATGAGTTCGGATTTTAAATATAATATCAGAAAGTAAAACCGCATCTTAGTTACGGTAAAGTTCGCAAATAATCCTACATAAGAATCTGATAGGATATAATTATATTATGTATACGTTGAACGATTTGTGACTTACAACTTCTTTGGGGAAAATTTGCGTTATTCCAGACGAAATTACAGAATAAATTGTTCATAGTGCAACATCATTGTATTTATTATTATCATTCTCTATGTAAAATAAAACTGTTACAAATAAATTGTGTGAATTACAAATAAATTATTGAAATAGTGTCAATAATTTAATTTGCTCGTAATATTGTTAAATTGGTCTCTTTAAATTTAAAACATCAATAAAAATCACTAACTGTAAATAAATAACATACATTACACTAAATATTGTAAGAAATTATTTCGGAAGTAAAGAGGTTAATTTAACTATCATAATACAAATAATAATAAAACTATGCAAATTATTAAACTTTTACAACGAAAATCATTTGATTTTGAAAGGGAACAAAAAACTGATTTTTAATTTACGAAATGAAATGAAAGTGCCGAAATAAATAGTATTATTTTTGTAAAGTGTATTCGATTATTACATCGAAAGTGAGATATATTTGATTCTTTTTATTTCTACATGCATTGGTTTGAAGTACGACTACATACATATATTTAAATAAATATCCCAATATAAAAACGAAAATGTTCTTTTCCGCAGACTATCTCTTCTCTGCAGAAGAGAGAGCCGTACAAGCACTTTCGAAACGATGTGAACATCTATACATGGCATGATATCTCAAGGTTATTTTCAGACATTTTCTTTACATTCCAATTTGCGTGAATGGATAACCGACAAACCCATCGATTTTAGAAATACGAAAGGGGAAACAAATTCTCCAAAAAAGTGATGCAAAATGTATACAACAAAACATTTTTTTTTCTTTCCCCCCTCCTTTCCTTGTGTTGTCTTTTTTTCATGAGGTTTGAAAATGAGGTTTCAGCACCAAATGTAAAAATAGTAAATAGTGATGAGTGGTTTTTGCACGGATTATAATATTTTTTCCATGGCTTGAAATACTTTCCCCATGACATAAAGCAGAATAATTCAGTTTAATTTGGAGAGAGAGAAAAAAGAATTTTATTTCACATGTTTTTATTTTTAATCGACAACATAGATGTTGCTTTATCAACTCATCTTTTTTTCTTTTCTCTCCAAATTCTCACTCAAATTACACATTATGTAGATATGGGAGTTTGTTTTCTTTCAGATAAACTGTTCTTTCCTGTCCTTGTTCATTTTCAAAGAACTGTTCTCGAACCTGTAGCTTTACTGTCAAAACAACCACTTCGGTCTTTCTAGAGTTAAAAACAAGATTTTATATAATATAATAAAAGTCATAAAATTTCAGTGAGATGGGGTACACATTTTAAGAATAATCGCTTTCAAAGTAGTTTTGAGTTAAAAACAACCACTTTGGTATTTCCAGATTTAAAAGTGTGATTCTATAATAAAACTCATAACATTTCAGTGAGTTGAGGTAAACGGTTTAAGAATAACTGCTTTTTAAAGCAACTTCGTCAAAACAGCAACTCCAGTCTTTGTAGTGTAAAGGGCGCGATTAAACAAACTCTCCATAAAGGTAAATTATTTTGAGATTTTGCTTATTCCAAGAAACCAATTAAACATTTTGGAACTGAAATATATTCAGTGACTACGAGAGGGTATAGTAAAATAATAATTATTATTAAGATATAACCGAGAAATTCTAGATAAAATTTATTCTATAAATTTGTTGTTCCTTATGTACATAATGTTGTAAACGAAAGCTCTTCATGTTGCGTTGCTTCGTTTCAGAAAGACGTAGATTGAAGTAAACAGCAATATTGTTAAATTATAGTTATTACTAAAATAAATGAGGCTGTTCTATAAAGTCATCATCTAGAGTAAAACGTTTCTCCTATGGTTTTTAGACCTTTAGTAGGAAGTCATTATCAAATTCAGCATTTTGAATTCTGTCTTCTCCCTATAGAGGGTTGCTTCAATCTATGGCTTCACGAAACCAAACAAATCTACATGAATAGCTGCAATTTACAAAATTATGTACTTAAGAATCTAATTATATACAAAATAAATTTTTTACCGAGATATTTCGATTACATGTTAGTAATAATTAAAACTTTTCGATACCTCTTTGTTTGTTTCTCAGTTTTAATAACGATTCTTGTTCTCTTCTGTTTGAAACAGAGAATCTAATTTTAGAAACAGTCACCATAACCTATTCAAAATGAAATTTTCTAACCACAGTAAAATATTTGTCGCTTTTTTTTTAATTTTTAAATTCTTATATTGATGGATTAACATTTCCTTTCCTCACTTCTGGAGCGCGTAAACTGAATTGCTTTAACTTTGACTCCGTCTCACGCAACATTTTGCTATTTTTTATGCTAAATCGTACACTTCAGGACTCCACAAAATCGTTTCTCAAACTGTTCCAAACAATGTATTATCCAAAGCACGTCTGACAATTTTAACCGATCGTAAGCCGTGATCAATTATTTAGCACCAGAACTCTCAATTTTTCACACTTGCATTAAAGTTTTAACGGTTAAAGCAGATTTATGTAACATTTTCGCATCTACATATATGTCAGTTCAATTAATTGCCCTCGAAAAACAATCACCTTGACGTAGATGCATTTTAGTTCATGTTAATGAATTAATAAAAGTCTTCATGTAAGTGTCAATTAAATAAATGACCTGTTTTGCGTATCTCAGATGTATATTTCATATTTCAAAAAAATAAATAAATAAAAAATAAGATTTAAAAAGAGCCACGGGGCCGCGTTAGCCTAGTGGTCGTGGACTAGCGGCCGGCGGTTTTCTCTCAGTCGCGGATTCGATCCTTGGCCGCCAAAGACCCGTCGTGTAGACGGGGCTGATGCACGTTAAATCTGTTCGGGGCCCAAAGTCCTCCCATTGGAGTGGTGGGGATGTTAGGAGAGGGGGATGCCAGCTCAGGTGTCGTTTTCGTCACTTGACCGTGTTTCAAAATTACGAGATCCGTCGCCAATAGCCCTCGTGTTGCTTCTAGTGCGACGTTAATAAAAACTAAACTAAAAAGAGCCACTCTTTGCAGCTTAATACTGTATTTGGATTGAAACACTCATATAGGTGTGTTTGTATTTTGATTACAGATGACACTGCTAAAGATAAGTTTATCATTGTATGCTGTCATCTGTCAAATGTGCTAAGAGAAATTTAATACTAATTAAGTTTCTGTTGTTGATTTAGCAGTCATTTTCTACCATATTAAAATTTGACAAGTGCCGCACATAATTGCTTTCATAATTGTCGTTGAAACCTATATTCATCATTTTACACCGGAAAAATAAGAACCAATCAAAACAACGAATTACTTCTTTTGGATATGCTACAAAGAATCCAAAGACGGGCTCATTGGCAGGCAAAAGTAATGGTGACTGTTTTTGGAATGCTCAAGGTGTCATAATTATGAAAGTCTTAGGAAAATAAAACCGATCAATGTACAAATCTACAAAAAGGTTCTAAGTTCCCATTTTTTTATTCTTAAGATCCCATATCCCTTTCCAAGATAACTTTGGATATATAATAGTGTAAATAAAGCGCAATTTTTCCTTTTGTAACTATACAGCATAAGAGGAAAATTATATTCTTTATCTATCGGTACATAAGTCGTTGAACGCAAGATAATTCAGAGTGATTAAGTCAAAACTTTAAACTATGAACACAAAACCTAAAAAGTAACAACAAATTCATAAATTCTAGAAAGTCTTTGAGCCCTGTGATTATTTTAATGTTTAAAGGTTTAAAAAAATTGTTTCTTACATTTTTCGTTGAGACTATGATGCTCTTAATACAATGAATGCCAGCTGCAATCAATTGTTTTGTTTATATATTAAACCAATTTAATTATATTGTTGCAATTGAAACGGTTTTCTAATTGATAATTATTGATTTGTAATTCAATTTATTATGAAATGTAGCATCCATACACATATCGTTTTAGGTTTTATTGAAAGATATTTTAAACATGTTGTTTAGTTCACATTCCATTCCAATCCTATTTTATTTGATGTAATGTTCACACATACCGTGAAGTAACAAAACTACGAATTGAAACAATGAGGATAATTGGATTTTATTATAATAACAACAATAAATGTTAAAAATCCAGGAACAAAACACGTATTATATTCTATTGTCCTAACACTAAATATTGTTTCAAACTGAGCATTGTTTGTCTCGCAACAGGGATTCCTCTTTCAGAATGTAATGCACATTTGATAACAGCGCATCCAAAAATACTTGCTCCGTATTTTGAAATAATATTTCTCTAATTTTCATATTTTCGGTTTTAAATATCTACTTTGAAACTATTTTCTACTGTTCCAAATTTATATTCTATTTTCAGCTATTTGGATAAAGAAAAGATTTCAAAAACCATCAGAAGAGCAATCCTGCTCATATGGATCTCGTTTACCAACAGATTGACATTTTTTAAAAGGATGGAGATAATATGCCTTCCCTCTGTGTTAGTAACTAGCACTGGACTGCCTACTCGAAACACAAATATCAAAGCAGCCGAAAAGAAATATGTGAAGCTATTGAAAATTCGACTCTAATTTAATCCAACAATTTGAGTATCAGATGAAGAAACTCAGCTGATGAAAGTAAATGTGCCAGCAATTTAAATCCCAACAATTATATAGGACAGGAAAAAGGATATTAGAAACAATACAAAATGGGACAAACTGGGAAATATTAAAAACGATCAAAATACTCTCACCAATAAGTTCTGTCTTGTATAGAAAGAATGAAATTAGAGGAGCTGTATTATTGGGATAAATAATATGAATAGTATCATAAGTGATCCTCTATCCAGTTCTTCACAGTGAAGCCCTCATGATGAAAAATAATTTAAATAAATTGAGAAAAAGAGGGCGGGTGGGGCAAAGATAATATATAAATAAAAAGAGGGTGGATGAATGACAATAAATAAATAAAAAGAGGGTGGATTGGCGGGTCAATGACAATAAATAAATATAAAAAATAATTAAAAAATAAATAAGTAATTAAAAAAATCAATATAAACTAAAAGTAAATAAAAATATATATAAATATATATAAATAAAAAATATAAATAAATAAATAAATATAAATAAAAGGATTAAATAAATAAATATAAATAAAAGGATTAAATAAATAAATATACATAAAATATAAATAAATAATAAATAAAAATAAAATAAGATAAAATTAAAAAATATATTTGCGTTATGCTCTTGTTACGTTTTTGAACGTTCTTAAGTGTCATGTGTATTTTTATGTTTGTGTTCGGTTTTGTCCTCGTCCTCAAAAAATTTTAAAAACAAAACGTAATGTCTTTATTATATGTTTGTGTTCGTCCTCAAAAAAAATTTAAAACTAAAACTTAATGTCTTTATTATATGTTTGTGTTCGTCCTCAAAAAAAATTAAAACTAAAAAGTAATGTTTTTATTATATGTTTGTGTTCGTCCTCAAAAAAAAAAAAAATGAAATGAAAACATTATTTGCGTATATGTTTGTGTATGTGTAATTATTTGAGTATATGTATTATTTTCTTTTGTTACTACATATATAATTAAATGCGTAATTTAATATGTAATTTAATTGTTTTGTATTTATATGGTACCTGGATATATATTAAATATATATCATAAAAATTATTTTTCTCGTATATTTATTATCATATTATTGCATAAATAAACAATACAAATTCCTACACATTAAATAAAGGAATTTAGAATATGTGTTTCTAATTTCCAATTTCACTTAAATGCAAGAAATGAAAAGTCAAACGTCAGTTCATAAAAACGTTTTAAGGCTTATGACGTAGATATTAGGGTACTTTTCCATTTCGCCGGCGCAAATCTCGCCAAGCAAAGGTTATTGGCAACAGCACACAGTATACACATATTCCGTTCGGCTTCGAAAGTATCAGTTTTGGCAACTTAATCGCTTTTTCGCAACTTTATGCGAAATGGAAAAGTACCGATATTTGAAATCAATTCTCATTGGATGGGTAGTTCCTTCTTGTCTTGTCATTCCTTTCAAACGATATTGCTCACAACCATTCTCCATGGATGAGTCATGTATCGGCGGATTAATTCATGGGAAAGTTATAGAGGTATCGGTCTTAAAGTTAATGGATTATTGATAGGAATATTTTCGAGATTTTTATTAGGTATAAGGTGTGTATTATTAGTGTAATAAAACTTATATTGATTGAAACAGACTTCCTTAAAAAGATAAGAAACAGGATTCCTTTTTTTATAGTAAAAATGTCTTACGTCCCGAAAAGAAAATGGAATTAACAGAATTAAATGCTTCAAAAAGTTCACATTATTTACATATTTAGAAAAAAAAATGATTTTAAGGGGGGGGGGTTTTTGGGGGGGGGAATTCTATATGGAAATAAAAAAAAAGGGTAGAGATAGCTTTTCGTAATGAGTATTTTATGATTTTTTAGTATCTCTGAAAGAGAAACAACAATAAAGACATTTTTGTTAGCAGCTATTTCATCAAAAATTATAAATATTTGTGAATGTGTTAAACAAACTAACATTAGCATCTAAGACGGAAGCATTATGTAATTCTACGAAGATCTTGAACTCTATTTTAAACCGTCGGTAAGCTCAAAAGTCCTATTGACAATATATAAGAGAAGGACAACTCACTTGATTATTTAACAAAGAATAATCAAAGTCTCTCTCTCTCGAATTCCTCTAAACTCAGTTAATCCGAGTTTATGTTCAGGTAATAAAATTTTAGCTTATTAAATTACTTATTCCGAATCAAACACATCTCGATTATAGCAAATTCAACTCCTATTCAGGGATAAATTCCAACTGCTTTCAACATAAACGAATAAGTTATAATGATGAATTTCAATCTACAAATCTATCAGCTTCTGATTATTTTCTGCCTCACTTCTCTTTCCTATCAGTTCGATTCTTCGTGTGTATCTCTATCTTTATATATATATAATTCATTACAACACTCTTGTTCTCTTCATCTAATTTACTTGATCCCGTTTCATTTCGGCTGTCAAGAGATTAAAAATTTTATGCATTTTGCAATTACTAAAAGGTCCTCTAGGTTTGAGAAGAGAGCATCGCTAAAATCCCAACGACACGAGTTGGATTATTAATATGGACTCCATATTACTTCTAATGAATAATAGGCTTTTATTCCTGTCATTTTTGAAGAAAGTCACCTCTAATAAGGTTTCAACGAGGTCATTTTACCTTATAGTCAACGATAGGGAATGGGAATAAGTGAGTGAAAATCGAGGTGTTTGGGCGAAATTTTTACTACTGCGCCAACCGATGCGCATTTGTGATCTAGATATCAGAAAAGGGGGGGATAACAATTGGTTGAATTGGGAAAGAGAATATGTAACGCAAATTTACCAAATTTTCGCTTTAATTTAAGTTATATGTAATATATGCAGTTAAGTTTTATATAATATTTGCATAATATATGCTTCATAACATTTAAACATCTAGAAAAAATCATAGAGTTCAATTTACTAATGAAAGTCCAGGCGTACTCTTTACTTTAACAGAATAATTTGTATTGTTTCTTTAACGGAGTTTCTTCTCCTCATATTGTAACTATGTCTGTATCAAAATTTTAAAAAAAAAATTCTCACATTTTAAAACTCTCAACTGAGTTGAAATTTTCCATACACGATTGTTTTCGATGACAATCCCATAATTTAATTAAATGTAATAAAACTTAATTTATAAAAACTAATTATTTAAAGAATTAAATTATACTTTAGGTTTCTCGCCACGTCGCCAAATGGTTGCCAAATCAGTTGCCAAAGGGAAAAAATTTTAAAATTAATAATAGAAGAAATTCAATTTGATTCAACGTTTTCTTTTGCTCCAAAAATTTAAGGTTTAAGAAAATTAGGAAACACAAAGTGTGAAGTTTGAAAGAAAACCCATGTTCAAAAAACTCGTTTTTTACCGGTATTATTTTTTCAAGGTCCGATCGGTCACGAAATGGAAACTTCCGTGAAGATCCGATGATGTTTTGCGCAGATGTATTATGCAGTGTCTCTAATAAGTACATTGATTGCGTTAAGTCGCGGTTGTTGGTTCTGAGTGGCAAGCGAGCACGTGAGCATACCTTGAACAACACAGTCTCCCATTAAGTGTGTAGTGCGGGCTGTCATTCGATTTCTGCATACTGAGGAGTGAAATGCAGCTGCAACAAACACGCTCCTAGAATGTTTTCGAAAAGACGTATTTGATCACTCGCCATACATTTTGACTTGGCTCCCTCCAATTTCCAACCCTTTGCTCACATGAAAAGTTGGCTATGAAGACAGAAGAGAAGTTTGAATCGGACAAAGTGCTGCAGACCAGCGTCAAAAATTGGCTGAATAACAGGTAGCTGCTCTCTGCGATGCCAGTATTGTTGCCTCGCTACGACAAATGGCTTAGTTGGAGCGACGACTACGTAGAGAAATAATTTGAAGGTGCATCTAAATAACCCAAATAAAACAATTTTGATTTTCACAGTGGCTTTAATTCGCAACCGATTGGACCTTTAAAAAAAGCTCTCGTCAATACATGCAAAAAACGCTAATGATTATTATTTGTTGAAATGTTATCATACACGCCCATAAATGTGATTTTCAATGCACAAACAGATACATAAATATACAAATACTTTATTGTTATTGTACGATTTCCATTATTCTTCATTAAATCAAGTGAGAATTACTTAAATTTGTCCTAAGAAATAAACTTATTTTTCCTTGCCAAGGACATCTCAGTTACTTTAAGAAGCATCTTTAAATGAACTTCAAGTATAAAGTAACTGAAAGCTTAAATAATATACTCAGAAAGACTCAAAACTTAATACATAACGAGTATCGACATTGAAAAGAGTATATTGATCTAAATTTAAAAAAAAAATTAGTTTAACTTTCAGCTATCATCTCTAAAGCTACGAAAAACTATTGGGGGAATTTTCTAACTAAGACCTGATTCTAGTGCTGAGGATGACTTTTGATGTCCCTCATCGGGAACAAAGTGATTTTTAACTCGCTCTTTGATTGGCTGAAGTTGTTAAGAACTAGTATCTCTATAAAGTGGATTTTTAATGTGCAGGAAAAGGTGAGTTTTTACCTCGCTTTCTAATTGGAGTATTTGTTAAGAAGAGTAGAAATAGAGGGCTTTGACGCTCTTATGTTTAGAGATAGTTACATGTACGATTTGAGATTGCATTTTATTAAAAAAATAATAATTGAAATCGTTGATCTATATTTTTTCAATCAAACAAGTCGTTCAAACATGATACATTTTGTTTTATTTACGATTTTATTGAACCTATTAACTACTTTCTTAGATACGTGAAAATTTTCTGAAATTGATCTTTAATCAGAATTTAACCCTTCAAATTTACTTTTACTGATATCTTATAAAATATTTTAAAATTATTTTGCCTAATCTCTCAATGCAATGTTGAACAGTTTTTATCATATTTAAAGTAGGATACTTCAAACAGATAAATTGGTTCAACAAATATAATAAAAATTACATTTTTGATAAACATTTCTTAATCAAATTTAGCAACTTACTTTGAAAATATAAATAATACAAATATATGAAGAAAGTTGATATAAAATTATAAAGAGTTTCATGAAATTTGCAGGTGTAAATTTTAATAAATTTATCATTTCTTTTTAAATTATATTTTGCACGTTGAAAAATTAATTTGGTTTTCAAAGTATTATATGTAATATTAAATTTAAAACAAACACCCCATACAAAATACTTTAAACGAGACATTTTTCAAACAAAATATTTCACTTAAAATATCACAGAATAATTTCTAATTTTAATACAATTATATTTTCTTTCTTTAATTTAGAAAAAAAAAAGAATTCTATTTAAAGTAAAAATTTCCATAAAAATAAACATTTCATTCGATCAAAATGAGATGCACTATGGTTATTAAATTTAATCATATTTTAGATTAAAAACGGTACAACAAAATAATTTACATATTCAACTTTTTTTCAAAAGATAAAAAAAAGGATGTAATTACTTTCTACTCTCAATATTTTTATTTTTATATTTCTCCTGAATAAATAAATAGAAAAAAATAATTCTTTTTCGTCGAAATTTTAATTCGAAGAAAAATATCTCTGCTCAAATAAAGTGTAATACCTTTCATTCTTAATAACATTTATCGTATAACCGTTTGTTTCCTCAAAAAAATTTACTTTTCTTCAAATATTTATAATTGACGACAATACAATACGTCGTATCGTTAAAGAAAATAAAAGCTCATGTCTGTAAAATAAGCAGTCGTGGCAGATGTAGCTTATTTTAACTCTTTGCATGAATTATTTTGCTGCAGCTGTTTCGTTTGTTTATTAGATCGATTTTTGAGCATTACTTGTAGATACCTTCTCCACAACACAGTTATTTGAATATTTCAGTTTAAATTATTTGAAGCAAATCTATTTGTAACAGTGTTAAAAAGAATCATGTTTGTGTTACATATTTAATGTAGCATTTTATTGCGTTAAGTTCAGTTTCCTAAGTATTTACTATAAATTAGTAAAAATAGGAATTTTCAATTCATTCTTTATAAAAAGATGGTGTTTCGAATATTTATCTGAAAATTCGCCATCAATTGAAAAAAAAATCATATTCAACTAAATTGTAAAAATTAGCAGAAAAAGTATATGACCGGTTTGGCACCATATAGTTATATATATATATATATATCTGTGTGTACGGAAGCGATGAAGTTTTTCATGCCACATTTCCTGCATGCCAATCGCCAAGTTAAATCTAAATTCCGTACTTAGTAAGAACATACTGTTGATATATAAGAACAGTATATAACAGTATAAGAACAGTAGACAAAAGAAACGAACTTGGAGTCCGGGTGTATATTGCATTTTACAAAAAAAAAGTCAGATACTCAATGTTTGTATTTTAATATAAGTAAATGGAAATAAACATGATGGATAGTTACATATACATGGTTTACAATCCAGATATGTATATTATACTTCAGTTACGCACATTATAAAACACTGAGTTATAGTTAGAATTACTAAATTATAATTAGAAAGATGCGCAGTCGCCCAACGCGCATTGCTACCTCTAACCACTTACGAGTATTTGGTTGTATGGTAACTCGATTGGTGGTTGAAATAAAAACACCCTCGTATTTTGCCAGCCTTTTTATTTTGGTGACGATTCAACAAATTCGTAATACAAAAACTTTCGGAAATAAAACAACAAATTTTTATTAAAAGAAATTATTATTTCATCTAGAAATCTTTTCCTTATAATCTTAAGATATAAGAACGGGCTACATTTGGCGATTAATCGAGAGCGATCAACGAATGGAGAAGTACCTAAGTTTTTGCGAACTAGTGGAACCGAAAAAAGTCGAATCCTGTAATTCAGTTTCGCTAAAGTTCCAAAAACAATAAGCTTATAAACGGAAATATACATTATCATTATTTAATTAATACATATTATTAAAAAATACAAAATCAAATTAAAGTATGTATAAATGAAAATCAATTTTTGTTATAGAATGATTCTAAACATTATTTATTTTTCCTATGTCAGTAAATAAATAAATAACATATATATAATACAATAGGAAACAATTCGACAGACAAATTCTAAGGTGTCAAAGTTTAAAACACGCACACTCGTCTATGAAACATAATTAGGAAGAATACTAAGATAGAAGTAGAATTAACTCATAAATATGTGGCCGCGGTGATAATGGTCGCGGACTCATGGCAGGTGGTTTTCGTCAAGTCGTGGCTTTGAGCCTTGATGGCACAAAAGACCCACCGTGTAGTCTGGGCTAATGCATGTAAATCTCTCGAGGTTCAAAGTCCTCCCCTTAGCGTGGTATGAGGAGGCACCAGCTCAAGAGTCGATCTTGTCATTTGATGGAGGTTCAAACTTACGAGGTCCGTCGCCAATAGTCCACGCGATGCTATTTGTGCGATGTTAATAAAACCAACCAACACATAAATACAAGAGAGGAAATAATGAAATAAAACAAGAAAAGATATTATTAGCATAAAATAAAAGTTACTTAATTCTAGTGTTGCAAATCAAATACTTCATTCTTATGGTTTCATATTATCATTTCAATAAAAGATAATCAGTACTCCATTCTGCAAAGCATCTTTTCCTTTTCAACTCTCCATATATGTTATAGATCGTTTGTGAAATCTTTATCTCCTATTCATTCTCAAATCTGAATATCGAATTCAAAATGGATACCAGATTTAGTAAAAACAGACATTATTTTCTATGTCGTTTTCGTACTCTGTGCCGTGTAATTTACATTTGAGCTATTGATCTACTCTCATTTTAAGTATTAGAAAACAATACCCTCAACTAAATACTTATTCAGTGCATATTTCTATATTATTCTTACAACTATGCCTTCAAAATAAACACCGAAAAACGCTGTTCCCGCCAAAAATAGATTCATTCTAAATCGATGGAACACAACATAAAGCTTCCATTGCAGTAGACAGGTGAAGCCTTCAACTAAAATGGACTTAGGGTTAAAATTTCGCTGTGTAATGCTTTGGAAATGCAAATTTGGGCCATTCGGATGAATAGAAAATAAGGCTCAAAATATACAGCAGCCAACGCTGTAGTTTTGAAGCTGTAACCAAAGAATATTATGCATTCCATCCACTTGAAATGTTTTATTATTTATAGAGGATGTTAGTACGTAGATTTCGCGGTATTTATTGCAATACTTTAAACATTATGGAGCAAAGATTTTATTTTTGAATTTAAAGCAAATGTTTTATGTTAAAAAAGAATTCGCATTGTTATAATAATATGAAATTCATTTGTTTGGAGGGAAAATGTGAGCTAAGGCATGAAAATAAGTAAAATAAATAAGCTTATAAGTTTGAGAAATAAATATTTCTGATCCAAAAATTTGATTTTCTAAATAAAGGAAACAAATAATTAGTATAATATCCATATATATTGATTTTCCTCTGAAAGATAGGTTGAAGTATTATAATATGCATATGAACAGTTTAAATGTATTTAAAGACCTTTATCCTTTAACGTTTATAACGTAACTTTAATTTACTCAATGCTAGATTTAAAAAAAAAACAATATTAACGCTGCATTTAGAAGCAACACAATGGCTTTTGGAGATGCATCTAATGATTCTGAGACACAGTCAAATGACGAGGAGGACACCAAAATTGCTATTCCACTCATTTAGCTTCTACACCACACTCATGAGAAGATTTTAACTCTGTTAGATTTAGCCTGTATCATCCCTACTGCGCAAAGGTCTTTATTGAAATCAGACACACTCCGTCTCAAACTCGGGACCATGACCTCAAGAATACTGCGACCACTAATAGACTCAAAAATTTAATACATAGTAAAAGCTTATGCAGTTTACATATTATTTCACACTTCAGTTGTGAGGTACTGAAAATTTACTAACATAAATTATTGCTAAAAAATGCAATCCTCCCCCCTCCCAAATAAAAGGGCTTGTTTGTCTTTTTTTTTTGGGGGGGGGGGACTTCATGAAGACTTCGGAGACAAGTATTGATTTCGAACTGTGTTGGATTCAGTCTACGAGAGAGAAACCCTGCACACATCTTTCTAGGGAAAATAAGTCTTCTAAATTGCTTAAGGATTTTCTGATTAATATTCAGAGAAGGTTGTTTTTCTATACATTAATGTTGACGATATACATCTCCTCATGCATTAAGTATGATTTGGAATGTTTTCCCTTGACCTCATCGATATGGCTATTTGAAGATGGTCTATTTTGAAGCATGTCATTAGCCGTTATACCATTTTTCGTAATTCATGAATAGCGTGTGGTAGCTAGACATACTATCACAATTTTGCGATGGAGTATATTCAGAAGCTCTTGGATGGGATGTGTTACCATGGTTATGAATTTAAACTATGTTGAGGAGCATATTTGAACTCAGTATTGGAGGGTCCGCAGAAATACCTTAGACAATTAAGGTATAAGGGAATTTCATTTCAAAAGAATTAAAATTATATATCTCTGTGTCTCTCTCACCTCACACTTTTCAATACTTTCAGGCTGACATAATCTAATGCGAGGAATACATAATAAAATGTATAAAAGTATTCTTACATTAATGCTAACAATTTTTGCATTCCTCAATGAAAACGTCTACAATTATAGGGGAGCAATTAAAACATGCGATGTAAACCTGTAGTACTTCTGGGAAAGATTTAATGAATTAGTTAACAAACAGCATCCAAAAAGAAGTTATAATACATAATTTATTTCCAATCACATTACAAATATCTGTATCTCAAAAGAATTTAGAAAAGTTTTACAAACCTTTCTTTTTCTACCATTTCTAGCAGCTTTTGCCAAGAAAGCTATAACCTGGCCTAGGAAAATGGATGAGTTGAAATACTTATAGGCCACTAGAGTCCAATTCTATCGTGAAACAGGAGATGATGGGACAAGGAGGATTGGTGTCTTTTTTCTGTTTTTGCGTCCATTTCCGACGGAAAACTCTCGAGTTTAAATTTCTTAACCTTTTTGTATCCATTGAGTATTTTTTGGTTATTTCTTTTTAAATTTCTTACTCAACTTTCTTGACAGATTTTAATGTTGTTTTCTGATTTCGAAACCAAAATATGCTGGATGAATTATTGAGCGAAATAATTTTAAACAATATATATATATCAGAGTTAAAGTCAGAAAAGAAGGGAGAAAAAAATAGAATTAAGATTTTGGAGTTTGGCAAATAAAATCATAAGATTTTGAAAAAGAAGAAGAATTGCAGTTAGAACTAGAAATTTCACTTCATAATCATTTCAAAAGAACGTCTAAGGAAAAATTGGGCTCTTTTCTTTAAATGTGAAATTAAACTTTTCTTCATCTCCTAATTTAGAAGAAATCTTTTTAAAAATGCTTCTGCATTTTTACACATTTCGATTAACTCTAGTAAACTCAATAAAATATGCTATTTTCCTTTAAATAATCGAAAGAAAAATAATTTAACTACAATATAATTAAAAGAAATAAAATCATGAAATATTGCGCAGTACTTTCCAGATCTTAGCCATTACAAGGAAAAAAAATCAATTTTTATTTTGCCAAAACCTTCTTTGAAATTAATGTTATGATTGTTCAGTCTGGCTCTATTAACTCCTGGATGTCGGGGTACATGGTTACTAAGCCGCGAGGTACAATATTATTATTAATTGAGCGAAAAAATCGAATGAGTGAGTGAGTGAGTGGAAGTAGAGGTTTATGGCATAAAACCCAGATCTAACTATGCTGTGCCATGCAATGTGTTTCTGATCTAGACGTCTGAAAAAAATTGGAAATATGGTAACTGGTTGCAAGAAAAAGGGCAGGAAATAGAGCAGGATTGCAAAGGCATCCCAGGGACGTGTCATCCTTGTTTACTAAAGACAGTAAACCCCATAAGAAAGAAAAAAGATCACTAAGGTTACTTCGGGGTCATGATGCCCGTAAGAAATTAGGGTTAAGGGGGGAAGAAGAAAAGAGTTTAAGTCACTGAGGTTGCCTCAGGGATTACCTAAAGATGATAAGCCCCTGAAGACAAGTCCGCGAAAAATCGAAAAATGAAACAAATATTTATTTGAGTGGCTGTTTTCTACAGTCCAAGCCCTTTTTCTGTCCATTCCTCTATCATTATCAACAGATTGACGTACTTTATATCCTCATTTTAACAATCCACTTAATTTCGACTTGGGTAGACCAAGGTCTCTGGCAATTCCTGCTTGTCTTGCCTCTTTTCGAATTCATTCGATAACATTGAATTTTTCCTCGATCGTATAAGTGTTTTGTAAACGTTTACACTGAAATCTCCTACAAAAAATAATTAATCCAAATTGGAACAATTCCTTTTCCAAAAAATGGTGATTCATATAAATAAAATAGAAAAAAAAGGTTAATCCCTTCACTTAAAAAGTAAACGTGACGTCATCCGAATAAGATTAATCTGAAATTCGTTCAAACGTTTGCTTATGGAGGAAGCCATTGTAAAATCAAGTGTAACGCAGACTCGCGTGTTAATGAATGGCGTGTTATTGGGGTCTGACAGAAGGTAATAGGTGACTCTGACGATATCATAACAAACAGAAGTTATATCATATTTTGAACTGGCTTTAAAAATCAGTGATGCGTGTATTACTATTCATATATATTATAGGCGCAAATAATTGTAAGGAATTTACACAGTGTACAAAGTTACAAATTACATTTAAACGATATTTTGTCTACTGACAAATATAATTGCATTGTGTGTTTGTGCGTGTGTGTGTGTAGAGTATTACAAATTCCTCTGAATTTCCAAGTGTTACTCTGTCAATATGTTGCTATCATTCTACACAGGAGTTAAGAATAACCCCTGGAATATTACTTATCTAATTATTATATTTCAGTTTTAATGTTCTTCAACAAATAACACACCGTAATTCTCTAAAACAAAATTGATATACCAAAGAAAACTGACGTGCAGAGCTATTAATGAGCCTAAATATATTAATAAATATTGTCACTTGGTTTATCGACTTTGGTTAGTGTAGATAAGCTCCAGGCAATTTTAAGCAGCAGTTTCTTTCGAATTAAATCTAATATTTTATTATGATATTCTCTAGTAGATAAAAAAAAAAACATCCTAGTAACAGGAAACAATTAACAAAAACACATAAATCCATTAAAGCACAAAATCATAGTTCACATAATCACAAATTAAAATCACATAATCACATTAGCATACATATTAACTTCAATGGATATTTTAGGAAATTATCTTGTGTCGTCTACTTGCATATGATCTCATATAGTTTTGTTGCCAAATTAAGCGACTAAATTCGTCACCAAGTCTGTCGCTAAGGTAGCCTTACCTTCAATGTTATTTCCTTATATATTTCCGTCTAAAAATGTAAGACAACCATCTTTTTAACAACAATAGTCGTTCAGTAGGGAAGACGATAAAGTTCGAAGTTCCCGCGAAACAATATCAATCAATTTGCTATTTTTCACGATGATTCATGCTATATTGAATAAAATATTCTATAATGTAAAATATAATTCATTATTCTCTTTCATCATTAACTACGAATAAAAATTACTTTGATAATATATACATCAAAACGTATTGGATAAACCTTAGATTTCTTAGGTAGATATCCAATTATTTTAAAATCGAACAGCTTGAAATTATAAACGTCTCAACTGGTATTGATAATAATGATTTAGATAAGTGATTCATATCAATTATTTTTCTCAAAATATACAAATTTTCCTTCCCATAATTGAAATAAATTATTTGACAATTGAAATCTCATCAAAGATGAGAAGCGTATATTTTTCACTAAATTTTCGAAATTTTACAAATATTCGCAAAAAAAAAATAAATAAATAAAATAAAATAAAAAAAAAAACGTTTTATTTGTTACTGAAATAATTAAAACCGTAAAATTATATTACAAACTTCGTTTATTTTTAATACATTTATTTGAGAATGGAAAGAAACTGTAAGACACGGAAGATAAAACTATAAAGCGTCATTAGATATTTTATTTTCTAAAAAAAAATCTAAAACATTCGCCTAGATCAGGGGTCTCCAAACTACGGCCCGAGGGCCACATCCGGCCCGCGGACAGATTTTGTCCGGCCCGCGGAGAGCTAGCATACTTGAAAGAAAACTCCTTCTAGAGAACATATTTATTTTTTATAGCAAATTAAATTTAGTTTACTGAAGTAATCTATTTTTATGTTGAATAATTATTAATATGACATCTACATTGATATGGTCATGGGCTAACTACTCATAACATTGTTGTAGGTTACTATATACTAACTAACAAATTATTGAAATGAATCCAACTAACATTTTATACATTTTAAATGAAAAAATAACTTATAACAAGCATAATGACATATGAAATACTAATGAGATTTATGTAATTGAGATTTTCCACTGACAATAGTTTGTAGTTGTGGACTAATTTTACTTGTACCAATTATTAAAAGAGATTTAAGATGCTCATCAGTTAATTTAGATCTGTAAACATTTTTTGTGTACTTCATTTTGGAAAAGGTCTTCTCACACAAATAAGTAGTACCAAAAACAGAAAACAGCCCACGAGCAAATTTATGCAAATTATCAAATTGTGTCAGTGGAAGACACTTATAAAATTCCAACAAAGATAAGTTTTGATATTTGTTCTTAATTATATCACTGCACTGTAGATCAATCATTTCCATTTGAAGTTCCGGGGCTAGGGTTTCAATGTCAGTATCAAAAGGATTCTGAAAAATCTTAATTTGATTCGCAATGGCATCAAAGTCCGAGAAACGAGTATAAAAATTTATTTTCAAAGCACTCAAAGTTTCGATTGCAAAATCGATAGGAAACTCGGTCTCAGTGGTGTGGCTGAATATTTCACATGTTTTAAAATGTGTAAAACATTTACTTCGTAGTTGTGATTGAAACAGTATCAATTTCTTCCGGAATGATTTGATATTAGTGTATAAATCAGGAAGATGCTGGTTTTCTCCTTGCAATCTCAAATTCAGTTCGTTCACATGTTTTGTCAAATCAACATAGAATGCTAACTTCCACAGCCATGCGTTGTTTTGCAATTCAGTAAGAGGGCGATGCTTTTCATTCAAAAAAATTTCGATCACTGCTCGAAGTTCAAAAAAGCGCTGAAGGACTTTCCTACAACTAAGCCAACGTACGGCAGTATGATAAGGTAAGTCATTTTCTCCAATCTCTTCAATAAATTGCACGAATTGTCGGTGATTCAGCCCAAAAGATCTGATAAAATTAACAGTTGATATGACTGGTTTCAGAACTTCAGACATATCCAAACATTTTCCGCACAAAGACTGTTGATGAATGATACAATGTAAGACTATTGGTTTTGAACCACCGTCATTTTCTACAGCCTTTGACACAAGAGTGACCACTCCTTTATCTTTCCCACTCATGTTTTTGCCTCCATCAGTTGTAATACATTTCAAGTTTTTCCATCGAAGGTTCTTTTGGTTAATGGCCATTTCAACTCCTTTAAAAATATCTGAACCAGTAGTTGTGCCATGAATACTATACATATCAAGAAGTTCTTCATGCACTTCATAGCTTTTATCTACTCCTCGAATATAAATCAACACCTGAGCAGTATCTGACACATCCGTTGACTCATCCAAGGCCAAAGAAAACCACTCAACATGTCCATTTTTGTTGAACAGTTGAGAGGATATATTTTCAGCGATGTCTTCTACCCTTCGAGCCACAGTGTTTGCTGACATACTGACAGTTTTTAATAAATTTACCTTTTCAGGGCACATTTCTTCGGCTACTGCGATTATGCATTCTTTGACCATTTCTCCATCGGTGAATGGTTTTCCACGTTTTGCAATTTCAAGAGCCACACGAAAGCTGGCATGAGTTGCAGCCTCTTGTTCAGTTTTGAGTTTTGTAAATAAAGATTGCTGCGATTTCAATCCGAGCTTCATAGCTTCGAATTTTTCTGTCCGCAAACTTCCTGTATATTTTGAGTAATTTTGAAAATGTTTTGCTTCATAATGACGTTTAATGCTATATTCTTTGAGAACGGCTATGCTTTCATTGCAAATCAAACATAGCGCCTTGTTACTGGACTCAATTACGAAATACTGAATGTTCCACTGATCTTTGAATTTTCTGCATTCACTATCAATTTTTCGCTTCTTTTCCATTCTACTAAATCACACACAAAAGCAACAATTCAAATCAAAATATTGTTACAAAGATTTCTTAAACTTAAACACGCACAAACACGTTTTAAGGAGGTACGCACTATTTTATTTCACAGCAGTGTCATAGGAACTGACTTGTGGTTGCGCCACTAGCCTTCTTATATATTCCACTTACTGCCATCTAGAAGTGAGTGGAAGACACCAGAACTTTCTCGAACCAACGAGATTATTCTGTAAGTGCTATTAGCGCCATCTGTTAGCGATAGAAGGTACTACCTATTTCCGCTTGTGTCCACCAGATGTCCTGTCACGTTACTCCTCATGGCTCGCTCGTACTCTACAACTAATCTAGAAATTACAGATAATGACAGGAAAATTAATAATATGCAGTGTTGCCGTTTTGCGGACTTTAGTCCGATTTGCAGCCTTTTTTAAACGTGGCGTACTTTTTCGGACTTTTTTTTTCATGTAAAAAAAATACTCATTCGTTACTTGAGTACTCGTTACTCGTTAGGAACCGAAGTAACGATTACTGAAGAAAAAAGTAATCAATGATTACTTGTGTATTTCATTACTTTTGTAATCAATGATTACTATGGCGATACGATGCGGGTACCCCATTATAACGGATACCCATACGATACGGAAAATACATCAGCTTCCCCGTCGCTAGAGGCATCTGGCAGAAATTAAATGAGTATCGTCCCCGTCGCTAGAGGCATAAAATTAAAGCGTTCCCGTCGCTAGAGGCATCTGGCAAAAAAGTAATCATATTTTACACCACTAGTGGACTGATTCAACTTTTTACCACCGGCAACAATGAATGATAATATGGTTTTGGCCCTTGGAATTTACTGGAGTAATCAATATGGCCCTAAGGCTGGAAAGTTTGGAGACCCCTGGCCTAGATGAAATTCAAATCTAAATTTTATATTTTATATTCCATTTTACTTATCTTCACTTTCACAAGATCAATATAATCTCACTGTTATTGCGAAAAACTTATGAAAACATAATCTATGTCTAATTTCCCTTTAAAAAAAAAAGAGCAAACACTTGAATGTGAGTCATCGGTGCTTGACCCCACAGTCAGAGTCGAATGACCATTTGGGTCAGTTTTCGTTTTTCTCCTGGGAGTGGGCATTTCCTGTTGTCCGGGGAGACGCGTTGCCTAGGGAGACGCCCGCACAACAAGGGGCGTTCCAGCAACAAGTAGGTCGATGATGACCACAAATCAAAGTTTTTAAAATTTTTAGTTTTGGAAAAAATCAATACGCACGGGTTTTGCCGGATTTCTTCAAAGCTGTTTGAACTTTCTCCGTCAAAGCGGTTTTTCAATTCTAGTATTATTTTTATTTTTTTCGATGATGCATATTTTATGCTCCATAAATCAATATGTAGGCTCCAGTTTCTTTAAAGAATCCAAAAAAGTCTTAGAAAATAAAAGTATAAAACTTGGATAAAATACGTTTCATCAAAAGAGATTTTTTTCAGTTTCTTCATTATGTGTATTGATTTTTTTTTCTGCAAGAACTGTTTGATTCTACCCTTACGAGTGAGTAACGTAAAGTTTTAATTATTATTAAGAAATAACTGAGATACATGAATAAATTCAATGTTCTGCACATTAATAGATCCTTATGTACATGATATTGCAAATTACATTAGACACATTTCAGTTGTTAGATACATTAGTGTAATTAAAGTTGATTTGTTTAGTTTCAGGAAGTCGTAGATTACAGTACCTCGCATTATGAAGAAGATAGTGATTTAATCTAGTGAATTCCACTATGAAAGGTCAAGAAAAGCTGAGAGAAAAATAATGCTCTTCAGAGTGACTATGTAAAGAAGTGTCAACAATAATAAATAAAAATTACTATTTCTATCTCGATTATTAGTAGCAATCCAAACTTTACGATATCCTGAGATTATAACTGAAACTTTCCGATATTGTGAGTTACTTAAATCTACAGCTTCCTAAAATCATACAAATAAACATTAACCGCAGTAATTTCTAACATTACGTACATAAGGGCTATATAATTAATATGTAGAATGCATTGTATCCATATATCCAAGCCATTTCTTAGTAATTATAAGCGATAACCTCTGGTATGAGTACATATTTATATTCTTGAAAAAATTAATTTAGCCTATTTGTACCCATAATTGCTTCATTTTTTTTTATTTCGAAACAACGCTTTGTCATAAATTATGCGCAAATTATATATATATTTAATTTTAATTAACATATTTAATTACTTGATTAATAGTATACATAGGTTTGTAAATTGATATACATATGTTTTCGTTTCCTCTTTAATCAAAAAAGAAATTTAATAAAAAATTAAATAACTTCGAATGAATTGCAAATTATCCAAAGGCATAAATTTTAAATTTTACAGATTAAATGTACATTAGTTCTTTTTTGTTTCCTTTCCCAAGAATTATTAAATTCAGCGTAAATTGATATTTATTTATATTCTAATAGAGTTTTATTTCATCCACACGGATATTACGGGTATATAATTATTTCATTTTTGTTTTATTCACAGTTACAAATTTTATCAAACAATTTGCTTAAAATGCTTCGAAGTCTTAATTAAACTAAAACATGTATGATAAAAATTAAGAAAATGTAAATTTAAAAAAAAAAGATTAAAAAGTTAAATAGTAAAACTCAAAATAAAAATTATGCATGCAAAAATAAAAAAAACATGATTTCTTAATAATCAAAACACAATGAAGTTTTTAAATAATTTAAATTACTAATAAGTTTTGATGAGAACCAAAGTAGCATTTTTAGGTTTAAAAAACAAGAAGCGAAGAGCGATATGAAAATGTTATTTATGCACCCAAAAAAAACCGACAAAAGACGTAATTAATCTTTTACAAGAAAGCTATTCATCCTTTACATAGCGCTCGCGTATGTTCTTGTTCTTAAGCAACTTCGAATCAAGTACATAAATTATGATTCATAAGAAAAGAAATAGTTTCATATTCGAAAACCAATCGCACTTTACATTCAACTTAGAAAGTCCACGCTTAATTTACTGGACTATCTTTGTCAGAAAAGGAGAGAGATTTAGAAATTGTAATCTACCAGATAGCGACCTGAGACACTATACATATAAACTATTAGTAGAGTAATATAAACTATTGGTAGCTTTGAGTAATAATTAGAGTTAGGAAAAGCTGTTCGTTCACGAGAACAGTCATTTCTAGGTCTGTTCTTTTTTAAAATAATTGATTTTCATTCGGTTTTTATTTTCAACTGCCCCTCTGAAACTTAAACTTTAATACTAAAATATCCAAAGTGCAAATATATGTTTATCTAGTTATTTCTTTTAAATACGCATAATACACATGCAATACAAATAAGTATACAATTAAAAAGATATAAGAAATATATATATATGTTTACATTTAGCCGGTAGGATAAGAGTTCCTCACTGGTGGAAACGTGAGATTTAAATTTCGATAACATGAGAGTGAGACCGTGCCGAGCAATTCTACTGGAATTCCGTTTTCCGACGACCAGGAATCATACCGAAACCCCGCATGAAGGCCGCCAGCAGAAATCAACAGCGATGCCAGTCTTTACTTACGACCATCGATACCGTTGCAATGCCGAGTAAATATCTCCATCAATTTTCAAGGACTTTTTTTTCAATACGTATCTTTTGAGATGTTCCAATATGGCCGACCTATATCATTCGAAACAAACAAAGTGGAATTCTAATTAGGAAGCAGTGCAAGCCCTACCATGTATGTGAACTTAAAAAGAAAAATATTTATTTCATCTGGGATTGCGTCAGCTAAGTTAAATTTTTAGTGAATTTTCAATGATTTACTAAATTTATAAAAATTAAATTAATTTCTAATTAGTAATTTTTAAAGCATTATTTCTGTAAATTGATTATTGTGATAACATTGCCTGATGTGTAATTGAAATTGGTATTCATTTAAATTTTGATACTTAGTTCTTATGAAATATAAAAAGTTAACATATTTTGGAATTTGATTAAATGTTATAAAAGTGTTTTTTGAAAAATATTACATCATGTGTTGTGTGTATTATCGAAAGTTTGGAATTGTTCTAAAAGTGTCTGGTTTCTAAAAGTTTTTAACTATAAAAAAAAAAAAATGTGATATTATTATACATAGATGAAATAGCTTTTGAATTTAATTCTAAATGGATTTTTAAGCCACAGTCATATGTAAGAAATAACATTTTATTTTGCGTGTGTAGTAAAACAAAGTTTGTTTATATTTAATATTTCAGAATATTTTTAGAGAAGCATTTTTTGAAACTACAAATTGAAATCTTATTATTGCTACAAGGTAAACAAACTAGAAAAATAATGTGTGCTATATAAATGAATATGATTTAAATTTTATAATTTTTGCTTTATTAAGAAAAATATTTGAACAATGTTTAATTAGATCTGTGTGGTGGATATTCTAAAATATTATAAGAAATATCTATGAATTTACATATTTTAGTTTGAATTGAATAATTATTGAGAAATATTTTAGATTTGAATGAAGCATATTGTTGTTAAACATTACTTGAGAAATGATAAATAATATATTGATTTAAATGAAGTTGTTGTTGAAATAAGAAATGTTATATACTTTATGAAATGAATATTATATGGTTTTAAAATGAAAACCAACAATGTGTTTTATGTAATGAAAGTAAAAGAAAATTTTTGAATGTTTAATTATCAATAATACTATTTTAAGTTTAAAAGATGTTTTGTATTTAAAAGAATGTGTGTCTAGTTTAGATGATTTCTATAGATGAAGGTATTAATGAAGGAAGGTGGATAATTAATTTAAATGATGAATAATATGTATAAGTAATAAATAATTAAAATAGAATAGCTGTTCTAGTTTGACATGCGAACAAGTGTGGCACAGTTTTGTCAACCACATTTCTTCAGCTAATTTTGAAAAAGGTTTGGTTTAGAAATTGTTGTAGACTAAGACAATAAGAAAGTAATAAATAATACAAACATACTTTTGTAACTACTATATAAATTTTATTTATATTTGTAAAAGCAATTAAAAAAATAACTTGTATTTCCATGTCTGTTGACATTCCTGTACCATGTGGAAAATCAGAGTTTAAGTTTTTACATGTTCATTCTTCACTCAGAGATGCATGTGGAAAATTTGTAAACATTGTATTGGATACTGTGTCAGAGTCTTGTCATCAGTGATCAAAATGCAATTGAATTTAAGAATTGTCAAATTAATCTTTTTAAAATATTATACTTGTTTTATATTACTTTTGATTTACAAAATGCCACCCACATATCTGTTGTATTTGTATTTTTTTTACAGGTTCAAGAATTTGTTAGATGTTTAAGCACACTACTACACACAACAAATTTATATTTTTAATTAGTATTTAATATTTTGAATATCTTTTAAAATTGTATGTGTTCTAAAAGAATGAAGGGATTCCAAGGCATAAAATTTTTAAATTTTAAAATATGAATTATTTAGGTGTAACTTGTTTTACAAATAACTCTAAATTTTAAATTTGATTTTTTTTTCTTCCTTTGACACCCCTGTAAGATAAAGGTTATGTGTTAGGGCCCAACGCACATCCGCGTCTTGCGGAGGGGGGGAAATTGTAATGATTTAACTTTTAATTCAATAATTACCCTAAATAATAAATTAACTTTCTATTCTATCTCATTCCCTAATACAAAAGTAAAGAGTTCATTCTTAGTTCCTGATCCCCTTCCAAAAGTATCCTATAATTTATTACATCACGCGCTCTTGAAAAGGATTAATTCTGCTTAAACAAATTATAAATCTATCAAAAACAATCCCTTTTTAATTCCCTATCTACTATATTTCCCTGGAATCCCCTTATTCTTACCACGTGCTTATGACGTTTGATGGGAATTTTCCCTAGTATATAAGCAAAAACGCTCTCTCTTTCATACTGCGCTTGCTCTTTTTCATACAATTGTTCTGTTCTTCTTACTTAAATGATGTAACCAACTATCTAATGAAAATGGTCTCTATCACAGCTTAAAATAAAAGTGAAATTCAATACGCCTCGACTGTATCTGATATTATGTTATTTTACAAAAGTCGACAGGAATAATGTTACATATATATATATATATAACTATATGTACATAAGATTTTGACAGTTTCATCGACAAAGAAGAAAATAAATCATTTTAGTAAAAAAAAAAAGTTTATATTTTGAATGTAATGTGCTGCCCGACATTTTGTTACTTTAATATTGACCAGCGTTGGTTACTTTAATCATTTAACCCAATACTGGCCATGATAACAAATCGTCGTAATTTTCAAAAATGCATTTATTAAGTTCATTTAAAACACAATAATTAAGGCTAATTAAGCAAACACATACACAAAACAAATAAAGTATTTAAGAAAAAAATACGTATACGTTCCTTTGGCAGAATTTTGAAATGTTGCATTTACGCACTTTTAGCTGAAAATGGATTAAAGAAGTGAGACAGTTTTCTGTGTTGAAATTTGTTGCGAAGGAAAAATACTATCATACCGTTTAAAAATAATGTCACTCTAGTTACGAAAATACACATTATTTTTGACATATAACTATTAATCTAACTGATTATTTTAATAATATCGCATATATAAACAATACAAGAGCATTGGAGATTGATCTCATAATCGTGAAACTTGATCAAATTATTAGAGTACCACAAAAGTGGGCTCTTTACTTTCCAAACTTCCTCATCACAGCCTTATGCGGATTTTGAGTCCGATAGATGTAGCCTACATCAGCCACCATCACGGCTGATATTATTATTCCAACATTGTTTTCAATAACATTTTATTTTCAGCATTTTAAATATTCTCATATATTGCAATGCAACGGGAAAGTTCAAAAAAAATCTATATCATCAAAAATATAAAACCCCATGGGTTCATATTTGTAGAAAATATATTTTTTAATTTTCTAAAACTACACACAATCTACTCCCGAACCATTGAGTATTTTATAAAAAAAAAATCGAATTCCAAACTACCGCTATGCCCGAGCGAAAGAGAAAAAAAAGATATTTTAAATAACATATTACATCAGGTCAAAAACGAATGAACCGTCTACAAATGCACAGACTGACAGATGAAAAGAGCGAATGAAAATTTTAAGAAATCAAAAGAACGAATTAACACATTGAAAAACAAAATGAATAGTTATACACAGACCGAAGAAAAGAGTACTTGAATATATTAGAAGACGAAAAGAACAGTTGAACACATTGAGAGACAAAAATAAAACATAAACACACTGCGATACAAATAGAACAGTTGAACAAATTTAAAGGCGAGAAGAACAGTTGAACGCATTGAGTGATTAAAACAACAATTTAATATATTGAGAGAAGAAAATATGAGTTGAACTCATGAAGCAAAGAATTGAACAGATGAGTGGGTTGCCTTTGAAAAAACTGGTATACCACTTGAAATTAAGAACAGTATAAACAGCTTTACGTAGAAATCTAGAACCGGGAGTCATAATTCTTTCAAAAGAACAAGTTCAACAGAATGGGGAGTTCCATTGTTTCAATTCCTTATTCTAATATAACTGAAATTCAGTAGAACAAAAAGGCGAATTGTCTCTTTTCACCTTTCTCATTCCAAGGTTTCTTATATTATAAAAGCTTTCCTTACATTAAGTTGGGAGACACGGAACAAAAAAAAGACGAATTTACGAAAAGAGACGTAATTAACTGTAAGCTGAGTTATCCACTCTTAGCAACAATAGTTATTCAAATAAGTCCTTTGTTAATCTTAAAGTTTTCTGATGGTAAGAGGCTTGATATATTTCAATACTCTTCGCTTTGTGATTGCATTTATTTTTTTCAAAATAAATTTTCTTTTTGAATTGAAAATCTTTTGGGTGATTAAAAATGTGCTTCAAAGCTGAGATATTTCAAATTTGCATATTTAATATTATAACAAAAAGAATTGAACATGACTTTTGGTATTTTTTATAATGTACTTAAGAATTTTTCGAATGAAACGAATCATTTAGAATATTTTTGAGAAAAATAAAATCCATAAACTTTTTCTTTCATTTAAGAATCATTTAAAAAACCATATGAGTCAAATTCTTTTCGTGAGTAAGTGTGAGTTGAATTATGTAAAATATTTTTAAATCAAAAAGCACATTTTAAATGTATGTAAAACAAATGGTACACAATTTTAAGATCTCAAAAATTATATGAATATTTTTTAAAAATAAAAAAAAATTCAAATATTCATTTTTAATTTTCTGAAGTTTCAAGAAACAGTATATATATTTTGGCACTTTGAATGCCACTCAACAATGAACAATTGACAATTACTACACTTCCAGAATCAAATGGTTTTTTTAGTTCTTCTGTATTGATGATGATTTCATAGAAAATCCTTGAATCTTTCAGAAATATTGATAAAATGTTTTTATGGGCGGAGTGGGAGTGAAGGTTATTTTTAAGTAACTGCGAAAATCGTTAAAGTGACAAAGATAACTCAGTGGTCATGATTACGAGATCGATGCCGGATTTCTTACAATAAGTATCGTGGGTTTGAGTCCTGATGCCATTGATAAGCCATCATGGAGCGAAGATGATGCTCGTTGAAATCAGGCTAGGAGCAAAGTCTTCATATTGACGTGGAATAGGAGTTTGAGGAGATGTGTGCCAGTTCAGGTATTGTCCTCGTTTCTCAAAAATGGTTCAGTATTACGAGGTACAGGTATAGGACATAATAACGGGAACACTCTTGAAAGAATATAACTGTTTCGTTGGTGGAGAGTTCAACCCTCTTTATCTTCATTACAGATTGCATCTGAAGTGGAACTCACAAATAAAGGTCGTGTAAAGAGTTCTTGATAATTCACATTCATTCCTCGTGCGGCGAGATATCGCGCTCAGAAAGTGAGCGCGAAAAAGGAAACCAAGCACTGGCTGAGTTCTCTAAAAACACCACATAGGCTCAGTAATGTTGTGGTCAGGGAACTGAAGACAACTCGTGAGATTTTCCACTTCATCATTATACTCATCTAACTATCTTTCAGTTCAGCGAGCCATGAGAACGTGTGTTGTCAATTTGAAGAGCACCACCACGAAGTTTTCCAGCAAATAGAACCAGAAGAATAGGGTGAAAATTGATTTGTGATAATACTGTGATAATGCTAGTCTACAATTTCTCTTTCAGGTCTAAGAGTGTTCTTAACCTCCTCCCTATTCAATACCCTACTGATACCTCCCCATTGGCTATATGAATATTTCCTAAGCGAACCCAGAATCTCTTCAGTGTTTTACAGATCTTCAAATAATGGTGAAGTTAGTTAGGATGATGATTTCGAAAAGGTTCGAACTTTTTGCGAAATTGATGTGAAAAACCTCTAACTATTTCAACAATGTTTCCATCACCTCTCATGAATAATTCATTGATTGAATAAAATGTCAAGTTGTGGAAAAAATAAGTATACTATTCATACAAATCCATGTGAAGGAAACCAATAGTAAAAGCTTATTGATAATATATATATATATATATATATATAATAAAGAATTTTTTTAATTTCTTAAACTTTTAAGTAGTTGATAATACAATCAGTAAATCAGCAAATCCTAAGGTTAAATTATATAAGTGAGAGTGAGAAAAGCATAATCCTTTTCATTAGAAAATCAATATAAAAACGTATATCATTTCGAAGAAGTTCGAATAGAAATTCATCATAAAATTACATTAATTTTCATCATGCTTGATTTTCATATCAGCAAATAACCCTATGTGTTCCTGCAATATGGTTCAAATCGAAACCATATCCTAATCAATGCCATCTCCATAATACATCCCTTCACCAATTGAAAAAGCTAATGATTTAAAATAACTCATTAGTCTTAATTAGCTTCCATGATAATTACCTCGGAAGCCGATCATATATCCAATCTTTATCTCTTCATTTTCTGAAATATGAGGAGAAAAAATCATTTTTTTTTAAATCGTGAGATAATAAATAAATTTTTACCGAGATGGCAACATATAACAAAATAATTACTATAAATACCGCAAGAAGTGTTTGTTTATTTTTATTTTTTTCATAGAAATTGGAAAGAAATATTAGAAGCTAAGACGTACATCTTTCAGTGAGCGAAAGCTAATCTCCGGAAAAAAGTTGTTCTAAAATTCGCCATTTTGTCGATTCGGCTAGCAAAAGTTGTTTCGGAAAAAAATTGTCTTTTGTTGTTTGGGAGAGGGGGTAACAAACACCACAACTTAGACAAACCCGGATTGATTTGTAGCGGAAAGAGGGAAAAGCTCCCATGCAATCAAAAACTTTTGTGGTTAGGATGAAAGAAACAAATAAATTTGACACGTAGCTGACTTAAGAAGTATTGCTGTTGTGAGGGATTAAAAGCTAAAACCAACCACAAAGAAAAGAGTTTAGACTCAGCTATTGATCAAACTTTCTAAGGCTCTGTCTTAATATATTTTCATTGATTTACGACTTATATATACTTAATCACATCGACAACAGTACTTTATTATAAGAAATTATTTTTTGGACAAAACATAAATGATATTTGTTGAAATATATACTTGGTATGTCAGTACTGTCGGAGAAATATAATCACTCTGGAATTAGATGTTTTGCTATTGTTTCATACTGAAAGTGACCCTATACTCGGTGGGGCTTTAGTGGCATCAGGACTTGAGCTCTACAGTCGTCGAAAACAACCCTGGTAGTGAGCACGACTGCGGCCACTTTCACTAAAAGGACATTTAAAGAAAATATTGCGTGAAGACCCTTTACAAAGTACGTGACTTTTAATTAAACAGTTATGTAAAATGTGACATGCGTACAAAATTTGATTTTTGAACTATTGGCACCTACAACAATTCAAGGACAATCTAATGTATATGTATAGTTTCGGAATGAATAGGGAATTTTGTTCCCTCCGAAATGAACCAAAAATATGCAGCACACATATTGAAATTCCATAATATTTGAAAGCCGTTTCAACTCGTATTTAATTTCATATTTAATGAAAAGGCTCCGTATTTAATGAAAACACAGAAGAAAGGCCTATTCTAACTATTGCTAGTGGTTTCATGATAGGTAGATGAAGATAAACGCTGACGCGAAAATATTTATTAAATTGCTGTGAAGATTCCAGACTTTATGCATGTATTATCTTCTGTTACTCTTATAAAGGTTGACATAAATCAAATAGGGAGAAATCAACAAATTTTATGCCGGATAGATAATTTGATGTATACTTCATGAAACATTGGAAGATAATTTCTGTCCAAACGAAAAGATTCTCGTAATTTCTAATTATTTTTTTTAATATTATTTATTTTAAAAAAGTGTTATTCATTTTGTTCAAATAGTTCTTCAAAATATAGAAAGATCCCGATAACACGCGATTCTGCTTTAATCGAAGTTTTGTTATATCACTCTTCGATAAAAAAAATGCTTATGATTTCACTTCTAAATATCGTGGCGTTATAATTCTAATTTTTCTTCCTATGATATTCATATCAATCTTTTCTTCTGGTGATATCGTGATTTCCTGTTAAGAGCAAATATTAATGTATTTTTTTCTTACAATTTTGTATATATGAACCATCACTTTTGGCAAAATGAAATGTTTCACATTGGATTATTTTTTGTGAGAGATTATTTTCCCGATCTCACATTCTGAGAGATTAGCTGTACATTCAAGCATTCTGTATTGATTCAAATTTTAAGATTGGAAAGATAATGTGTATTTGGTAAAGTGTGGTCTTGATCATGATTATTTAGTAGGAGGGACAAGAGCAGAGGAAGAAGGAAGAGATAATGTTTAAGATGTTCCAGATGAAGAGTGTCAAAAATCAGAGGAAGAGAAAAATGTCCAAAACAGACTCCAGTCATACATTCTAAGTCCCTCAAAGCAGCAGGGGTATTACTAAATTGTTTTGTTCAACAGTTGTCTAGTGTTAGATTACAGTAAATTAGATTTGTCACGCAATTTATTAAGAAGACATAAAAATCAACGAAAAACAATGAGTGATCAGGCATTGGTTGATGTAATAATAAATTTGATTTTCTTTACATATTTAAATGCTCGTTTAATAAACATTTTTGTAATGATTTGTAGTAAGCAGTTGACTTACGTATTGCAGAAGTAGCATACGTGACCATAAATTTATTTTCCCAAATTTACCAGTTACTCTGTAATTTAAAGCAAATATTCGTTTCGCAGAAAATTAACATTACAGTCAAGTCTTATATTATAATTCAAATTATGTTAATATTTTAATTTGCTGTTCGCTCAACCCACGATTGTGTAAACATAACCAAATGTTAATGAAGCAAAAAGAAATTCTACCTCTGTATGTCGATCAAAGCAAATATTACCAATATTTGTTGAAACAAAATTAGTTTTTACGTTTAAAACACTAAGATTACGGAACACATAACTACGGAAAAGGATTATAAAAGTACAGTTCTTTTTCATAAAAAATTGCATTACCTTTACAATTTAACGAAAACAGATGGAATTCAAGTTTAAAACGCACTCATCAACTCACAGTTGCTCGAACTAATATATTGTTCCTATGAGTTTCTCCAATTTCTCTATGTCCTATTTTTTTCCTATTCACTAACCTTCATATACAATAAAACAAATTTACAAATATCACAAATCTTACACAAAGGAAGGTTCTGTGATAAAAAATCGTAATAAAACAGTCATAAAAGTTTGTTAAAAGGAAATGTGTGTGAAAATTCCTTACAGCGATTCACATGACAATATTAAATAAGTTTATTTAAATCGATCATCTTCACGAAAAATAAATTCATCCGACTCCAATATAAATGTGGTGTGACAATTAAATAACGATACTGATGCTACTTCAAAAAAATACGCATGCGCAAAACGCCAGCCACCAACAGCTATTTAGCGTGAAGCCTTTTCTTTCGAATGCAGCGCCTCTCGCTTCTGTAGACAAATCCGTATAAACGTAGCCTTCGTTAGCATAAAAGTTTTCTTCCGCTGGAAATTTTTTTTCAACAGAGCAACGAATTGTTGTGAGATTTCACTTGAAAATTGGAAAACCGGCTACTGAAACTTACAATTTTTTTAAAGGAGTGTATGGCAATGAATGTTTATCGCGAGCGCGTGTCTTAAGTTTTTTCAAGAGGGTCGAGAAGACGTTGAGGATGATACACACCCAGATGCCTTTCCACAGTAAAAATGGTTGAGAATATCGAAAAAGAATCGATAACGTGGTTCGATTTAACCTCTGTTAAGCATTCGTTCGATTGATGTGACTGTAGGAATTGAAAAAGAATCCGTGCGGCAAATTTATCTATGAAGACAATGCGCCGGCTTATTCCACGTTGTCTGTAGAAAGGTTTCTTGCCAAGTACGGCATCTCAGGGCTAGACCATCCGCCTTATTTACAGAGTCTTGAGCCATGCGACTTCCATCTGTTTCATAAGGCGAAATCTGCATTAAAAGGAAAAAGAGTTGAGACCGTTGAAGATGTGAAAGAAAAACGGCACGCGTCCTGAAGGATCTGACAGAAAAAGACTTCCAGCACTGTTTTAAGAAATGGAAGTTTCGCAGATAGAGGAGATGTGTTTATTGAAGGTGATAATAAGTATATATGAAATCAAAATAAAATGTTTTACGGCGTCTATCTCGTTATTTAATAGCCACATCTTATATATATATATATATATATATATATATATGTATAACATGCGTATCTTTAATCATAGCTCTGTTAGTTTTTGGAACATTTTCATGCAGTTTTTAAGTGCTTAAAACATAGCTTTTTTTTTAGGAAATCAATTTTCTTGAATGTTTAAGGGTTGTATAATTTCTAAATGCGTTGCCATCGCAACCATGAAAATAATTTTTCGCTTTGGTTTCAAACCTTTACATTGAGATAAATGATATTCTAGCAACTATGATAACCTAGTGGTCATTGCATGGAGTTCTTAGATGGCGATATATCAATCTATCTGCGTGCTCGACTCTCGATTCTACAAGAAACTCTTTAGATGATGCTTGTTTGAATTTATCGGTGTTCACATTTTTCACGTTTCTGTGACATGAGCTTGTTAAAATCTCATTTCCACATCGACATATGACAGTCGTTCAAAATCATGAGTTAATTTAGTGAATATATTAAGATTTATGGCGCAAGAGCGAAATCTCGATATTCTGTGCCGAACAGGATGATTTGAGATTTAGACATTATATATTTACATGATAAGAGATGGTGGACAAAGAGGGTTGCTAGAGTATCGAATGGGTGAGAAATTTCGTCACCCTTTTTTACCAGAAGTAGTAGGTCTCATGGGAATAAACGACCACGCTCGGAGCCATTACAGTACTAATTTGATGATTGTAAACTCCTGAGGGAGGATAAGAAGAAGTTGGCTGATGCGAGATGAAGCATTTTTTTTTTATTTATGATTCTTATATAAAAGATTAATTTCCTAAGCATATTCTTTCTAACTTAAACGTTAGTTTTAAATAGTTTTCACTAAGCAGTTAAAAGTGTACATTTACTCAAACAACTTAAGTTATACGGCAGATGCTGAGATTTAAATATTTAAAGCGGATATATTAAAAACTGTGTGACAAAATATCATGTACATTTTCCTATAACTAAATAACCTTTGAATTTAATTTATAACGTTATTTGTATGAAGTATCTCGCTTTGTGAAGAACCGGGACTTATGTAAATGAGCATTTCGGCGTAAGACGTTTAGTGAATAAGAAACTGTCAGATAGCGAGATTGGAGGTATTAAAGAGAGGTATTAAAAGATAGAGGAAAATTAGAGAGATTTATGAACTCACTATGTAAGCAAGTGTGAGCAAATTTGTGCGACAAAGTGTGATGTGATTTTCTCAGAGTGTATATCCGAATCGGAACCTGACGCTGCAAGTATATTAGAGTCGAATACAGTTTACTAAATCGTATTTTCTGTTATTAAGATAAGTAAAATCCTCAATTTAAATATTTATTTAATGATTTTACTACTTAACCGTTCTTAATTAGTAATTTACTTTAATAGTGCTTAATCTAAATTTGAATAGAACTAATTAAATATTTTAGATCTGATCTTAATTCAGGAATAATATTTTTTGAAACAAATAATCACACCGAGTCAATTATAACTAGAACCGCCAAAACCCGCGGCAAAAAATAACAGAAATTTTATAAATATATGTTAAATTTGAAGGGGCTTCAACTTATATATGCAATATAATGTGTAAGATGAAAAAATAAGAAATAATCAGCTTAAGAATCACACTCTTCTCTTCAAAAAAAGAACAATTTTTGTCGCCAGTACTCCAGTAAACAGGTTTAATCCATGACAATAAAATAAAATTATGCGTACTATTACGCAGGATTATTCAAAATTATTAATGCAATTTTTAAATTCCATATTTTCATAAATAAACGACACAGAATGAAAAGCAATGCATGAGTGAAAAGATAAAATATATAAAAGCTTTTAGAAGTGTTTGATGTAATTTCATTTAGTTACACCTATAATGGCAATTGTAAATTTCTGCCAAACACGTTGCGAAGTGTCAGTGGTAATGGATTGTACAGCAGCAGAAATCTGTTTTTCAAGTTACCTTAATTTTGTAGGTGATAATGGCGCATACAATTAATCTCTTACAAACCTCCAAAGGAGGAAATTACATGGGCCATATCAGGTGACTTAGGTGTCCAGCTGCGTAGCATCAAGTCATCTAGTCCATTGCGACCGATCGCGCAGTGGGGTAGCGCCGAGATTGCTTCTAAAACAACTATCGTAAAATAGCTTCACGAAGAACATACGAAGGCCCTCTTTTTTTTATTAATATGTACCTTCCACGGTTTTTCTTTGCATTCGTATATTCACTATAATTCTGAGTCGCTTATTTCCGAAAATATGGAATTATAAAATAGGATGAATCAATTTAATAACCCTGCATTACATACATATTTGCGTATTATCTAAGTATATGTAATTAATTTTATTGTTTCATTTCAATTTCTCAACCTTTGGAATAAACCATCAACCAATCTTATACAACACACAAGCGTAACAATTTCAACAAAAACTCCACACAAAATCCAACTTATTTACAAAAGACAGCACCTAAATACCGTCGAGTGCAATTTTCTCCCGTAATTAACACTGTTAATAGCTCTCAGTACAAATTCTTTCATCACAGGAAAAATCCCTAAAATAAAATTTGAAAATCTCCTCACGCGTAAAGTGGGAGATTGGTTATAGTGAACAGAAATTTTCCCTTAAATGCAAATAAACTCTCTCCGTAATCCATCGTTAAGGAAACCATTCCCGATGCAAAGGGCGTAATGGGGCAGAAAGCAATAACGATTCCGCCCCTAAGAGAATTAAACACACTACAAGGCTTTATGGGCAGTTGAGATTAGTCACTGATTACTTTATTGGAGTGGGATTAATGGGGTATTTAAAGTTAGAAGTGTTAGTCAGTGTTTGTTAAACCGGCCTTTTTAGTGTAAATTTTTTAAATTCTTTTACCTTCAACGAAGGAATTATTTGTTTTAGTCGATTGATTTATGTTGTTTCTTATCTATATGCAAATGTACATTAATTTTTTTTAAGAAAAATTATGTAAGGAATAGTATTAAAATTGACTTTAGTATTAGTTAATTTTTCATAGTAAAGTTTGAAATAAAGTTAAATTAGAGATACGACAGCGGTTTAAAAAGTAACCGTATTCGGAATGTGTAATGGGAATGAGGTAACTCCCTGTAGTATTATCTATTGATCGTCTTCTTTTTCAAATGAATGTAATGGCCTTAGCGTCTCAAAAAATTGTCGCCATTACTTTTCGAACCGATGAGACCGCCTTCGCCTTTTATACAGTATATCATAATCACTAGAATTAACCCATTGTTTTAATTGTTGCTTGATCTCTGGTTTATAATGATACTATTGACCGGTAGAAAACGAGTTTTTTGAACATGAGTTTTCTTTCAAATTTAACATTTAGCGTAAAATAATTTTCATACCTTAAATTCTAAAAGCAAAAGTGAACGTTGAGTCAAAGTCAATTTATTCAGTAATTAGTTTCAGTAATTTATTTTATTATTTGACGTTTTTTGATTTATCATCTGTAATTAACAAAAGATAGTTTAAGCAATGACCCTTTCACTTTGGCGACGGATTTGGCGACCATTTGACGATTTTGCGAGAAACTTGGCGAATGATTTAATTTTTTAAATAATTAATTTTTATCAATTAATTTTTATTAATTGTACTTAGATTGTCATCAAAAACAATAGTGTATAGAAAATTTCAGATCAATTGAGCGCTTTAAAACGTAAGAAAAAAGCTTCTAAAGTTTTGACCAGACAAAGCTACAATGAGAGTTTAAGAAAACTTATCAAAAAAGACTCATTGCATTGGAAACCTTGTGCAAAATGGTGCCGAAAACTCGTCGTGACACCAATCAATACTAATCTATGAATCAGTTTCAAATTTGTTTTGAAGTCATTTAACCAAACTCGGCACAAATAGTAAAACCAAATTGCCGGGGTATCTCCCTCTATTTTCTCAAACAACTACTTTCATTCGTAAGTCAAGGCTATTTCCAAATAGTTGCTTACAGTTTACTGAATACTACTCTTAAGTCTTTTCATCAAAATCCTTCATTGAAAGTAAATAAAAATCAAAATTAACAGAAATATGTGAAGCAGCTATATTATCAGTAATACTTCTGACCATATCCTCTAGATGTTTGTGGAGGGGATTGACAGTATGATAAAACAGGCAAGGACATTTTCTGAAAAACAACAGACAATAAGATTAAATTTAAATTTCGGAACTCAAATAATTGCTCAGTACTCGAAACCATCTTTCAAAGGCAAGTTTTATTGGCCTTGAAATCAGTTTTAGTTTACAAAAAATGCAATATAATCGTACCCAATTTTTCGCGATTCAGTAACACGCGAATGTTCTTTACAAGCAGTTTTACTTTGGCTCCCTCGGGAATCAATCACTAGTGATACCCCTTCTCTACAATGTCGCTTCTCATAATTTTTCTTTCTTTTTTTATGAAATTTATATTAGTCTGTATGATGTCACGACTTCCTGTTAAGAGTATACAATAATATGTCTCTCTGTATTATATAAAGGATTCACCGCTTCTAAAGTATTCTACCAATCACAGACTAATAAATATTGCAACTATGTAATCAATACATACCCTCCAATTTTTCACCACAAAATAAATTTTAAAGGAACAAGTTATGTTTCAGTTCCAGTTCTCAGTTACTTTAAAGAATTCAGACAGTTATAATCTCCTTTGGGTAAACTTAGAAACGGAGACACTAGACATTTGACTTCAGTAAAAGGAATCGCTGATATTTCATCCAATAATAATACCACATTCCCACACACACACAGTCATTCCATCCTACATTATTAATTGCACATAGACGCTTCGTAAAATATTCTCTAAGAACATCTAGATTCAGCCGTACAACGTATTACGCACACATCTAAGATAAAATTTATTTGAGAAGATAAGAAACAATATCGCAGTTTATTGATGATAGGTATCTCCGTTACTTGGCAATGACGTGAAAACGGCACAAATAGTTTTCATAACGCATGAGATAAGGAAAATGATTCATTCTTATTTAATAATCAATAACCCTTTTTATTAAGAAGGAGGGCCTTTCATATAACTGGTACTGGAACCCACGGGTAACCTGTACCAAAAATCTCCATTTTATTGCTTTAAATATCTAAAAGACTTACATTAAAAAACTTTATGAGTAGACATGCATTCGGATATGATATTCAAAATTGTTTAATGTTTGAATACCATCGAAGTGATGGATTGCATATTAACGTATTTAAAAGCAACACAAGGCTATTTGCGACGGACATTGCAATTTTGAACCTCGGTTAAGTGACAAAAACGACACCTGAGCAGCACGTCACTCTCTTAACTTCCGCACCCCACCAAAGTAAGGACTTGCAGCTTTGATAGATTTAACATAACATCAGTTCCGCAACACGATGAATCTTTAGAGACATTAGGATTCGACTGATTGAGAAAAATTTGAGTTTATAGCGCAAAAGATAAACTTGACTGTGCTGACCCAAACAATGAGTACTTATGATCAGAACGTTAAAAAAAGTGGGTGAAAGTAATGACTGATTGACGAGAATGAGTGTGTAGGGGGGAAAGTAGAGGTTTAAGGCACATCTGGCTATTTGTGCCAAAATTTCTGGCAATGTTGCACCAAATAATGTGTATCTATGAACTGACATAAGAAAAATTGGAAAAATAGAGAAATTGGTAGATAGGTGATTGGGTGAGAAATGGTGGAGTTAAAGTGTTGCAAGAGCCCAGTATGGTCTTGCTGTGATCTAGACGTTTTGAAAAAAAATTGAATAAAGATAAAAATTGGTTGGCAGAAGAAGAGTGTAAAAAAAGAAAAGGATATCTAGAATATCATGGGGCGCGTCCCCCGTGTTTACAAAAAAACTATTAATCTCATACAAAAAAGAAAGATCACTAGGCTACCTCGGAGGGGGAGGGTTCATGAGCCCGTACCTACATAATGAAGGTAACCCACTGACGATTTGGTTGCGAAGAAGGAGATGGTAAACACAGGAGTGTTAAGATTATTCCAGGGGCTCACATCCATGTGTATAGAAGAAAGCAAAACTCACGAAAAGGAAAAAGAATAAAATATCATTAGAGTACCGTAGGCCACGATTCCCATACTTTCCTAAGCAAGATAAGCTCCCGAAGGCAGGAAATTCGAGTGAAACAATGCCGCCTGGAGCTTGCGACCATGACCATTCGACTACCGCGGTCGCATCTGAGAAGTTGGACTTTTCCTCGGGGAAAGTTCATGAATATAGAAGTTATTAATAACATATAATATGAAAACACTTCTGCACTCCCTAATGATCATTTCAGAATGATTAACAATGCGTGAGAATTGTTGTAATTGCAATGTTTCGGGGCAATCTACTTAAGCATTTTAGAAACATATATGCGGAGAGGTATATATCTTTGAAACAATTGTATCAAGATTTCGTTTAAAATAATATAAAATTCGAAAACCTCTATCGCACTTATACTAATGAGGTCGTCACTCCGTTAATTTAAACAATGTTAATTACAAAGTGCCGTGAATAAAACCAACTATATTCCTCGCTAAAATTTTAATTCTGAGATGCACGTCTAGTTTTAATTGCTTGATTTTGAAGCGAAGAGGTTTTACTTTACAATCAGGGCAAAAAGTGAGATGTATCTTATTGTACATTGTTTTAGCTTACTTATATATGATTTCACGGTATTTTAGCAGAATCTTATAAGTTTTCTAATATCAAATAATTAAAAATTGATTTTGTGTAGATATAATACATATTTCCCTCTTCAACTATCCTTTTGGGCTACTTAGAGACAAAATTTTTATGTGAGATTATTATATAGGGAAGGAACCACATCGGATATAAATTATAAGTTCTAAATAAGATTCAAGGAATGTTGATGTAGATGAGTGGCGCAAGAGCAAGATGTGTCTATACTACTCCAAACAAAGTGTATCTATGAGAAAAATGGGTAGAAAAGAAAAAAATTGCTTCACGAGAAAAAGGACAGAAAATAGAGAAGGATCGTATGTTACTTGTGTTTACCGAACGCAGTAAAACCAGTGGGAAAGAAGAAGATTACTAGGGCGTCTCGGGGTTATGATACCCTTACTTATCTAAAAAATGAAAGTTCCTTAGATGTTTCAATATAAGAATGAAATGAATAGGAATCAGGCAATGTGATTCAGAGATATAGACAGATTGAGGGTATTAGCGTTGTTTCCGATTGGTTTGGTTTTATTAACGTCGCCCTAGAAGCAACACGAGGGCTATTGGTGACGAACTTTGGTAATTTTGAACCTCGGTCAAATGACGAGAACGATACCTGAGCTGTCACCTCCCTCTCCTCCAAAACAATCGAAAAGGACACATCACAAATTCTGAAAGATTTAATAATAAAACTGCACAATGAGAGCATGCCACGTTGGAAAATCTCTAAGATCATTGGAAAAAATACTACTACAGTGCAAAAAGTTATTGAAAAATTTCGGACTGAGGGCACTACTAGAAACAAGGTTGGAACTGGTCACCCACACATATTCACTGAGAGAGAAAATAGCAATAATGTTAGAAAAAATAAGAAAAATTCAAATATTAGCGTTCCAAAATTAAAATCTGATGTAGAAAACATTTAGGTAAACCTTGCAATCCTGAGACAATTCGCCGTGTGCTACAAAAGGCAGGATACCATGGTCGGAACATATGAAGAAAATCGTTCGTAAGCAAAGTTAATCGCAAAAAGAGACATCTTTGCAAAAGAGAATGGAAAATAGGACCATATTTTCTAGAGTTCTGAAATATTTTCAGATGAATGTACATTCAACATCTATGGATAAGGTGGACACCCAAAAGTGTGGAGAAAAGCAAATGCAGAGCTACAACCAAAGAACAGGAGAGGAACTGTTAAATACGGTGGTTTATCAATTACGACTTGGTTTGTATGTCAACGGCTGGTGTTGTAATTTAGTAATAGTTAATTCATGGTATAAGGAAGGAATTCAGTTATCAGAACATTTTAAAAGATAATCTACATCAAAACGCTGCAAAATTAGGTCTTCAAAAATCGTTTATCTTTCAGCAAGATAATGATCCAAAGCATACAGCTTGAACTGTGCAATAATATCTGCTCTACGATTTTCAAAAACAGCTCAAAGGCCCTCCTCAGTCACCCGATATTAACCCCACTGAACACTTGTGGGATTACTTTGATAGACAAATTACGAAACAAGACAAAAAAAAGTAAGAATTTTGTCAGAAAAGTACTTTTGGAGGAATTGCAGAAAATACCATCTTCTAAGACACAAAATTTAGAGAACTTAATGTCATCAAGAGTAAAAGCAGCTTTAAAAGTCAAGGGCTACCTTACTAATTACTAACTTTTAGTTTTTGCTAAAGAAACTTGTAAAAATTATCTTTTTCCCTCTTTTCACTGTTTTACTTGCATACTTATTTTTGCGATATGAATTACATATTAATTTTAAGTTAAACTATTTTTGCAAATTACATGGTTGTATTTTTGAGATATTTTTCTTGTTAAAATTAAATTTATCTTAGCTATTTTTTTTAGTAAATTTAAATTTTGAATATAATAGGATTATGTATCTCTTATTCTTTGAAAACACTATTAATGTGCATACTTATTTTTGTGACTTAGTGTATGTGCAAAAAAGTGATAGTGATCTAAGTGTATTCCTGAATTATATTGTGCTTTACTGTACTCAAATAAGTAGAAATTTTAATAATAATCTCTATTTAGGACAGGTGTTAGTAACCACTCTAGATTCGTAATAAAGTTTAATTTGATTTATTCTTAGGCAGAATAAATGTACTTTAATCATTTTCCTGAATGACTATTATTTGAATGATCACTTATTGAGTCCTGTTGGCACAGAACCTGATTAGCGAAATCCTACGGACGTTACATGGATAAACATGATTAGGAAAATTTTTATTTTCATTTTCGCTCATCACCTCTAGATGTTGGATAATATTCTTTAATTTTATTTATTTCCACGAAAAAAAGATCTGTTTTGCTTGTAAAAATACATAAAGTTTACTTAACACAAAAACTAAATTAATAATATTAAGCTAAATATAATTAAATATTAATTCATAAGTCATTTAAATAAAGTTATTTATGCTACGCTGTTGGATAATATTCTTTATTTATTTCCACAAAAA
>BMAW01103853.1:805753-880199 GCA_019974015.1 Nephila pilipes
TATATATATATATATATATATATATATATATATATATATTCACGTTTATCAACACTTTCATGGAACATAATGAAATTCCATGTCCCCTGTAGTCAAATGGATCTATTGGAGACGTCAATCTTACATTCTTTTTTTATACAGAATGTTTACAATTTTCGTGACGATTGATGTTAGAAATGATTAACTTGGTTATGGCCTCCTACTCCTTTAACTTAGATAAGGAGCATTACGCCTACTGTGCGGGAAGTGTGTCGTGAGACACCAAGGGTGGAATTATACTGATCTCCAGGGCGGCTCAACACCCGTTCGTAAAAATCATGTGTCCTCAAAACGAACCCAGATACCTCATTAACACCATGTTTTGCCAATATGTGGCCTTCCATGCCACTCTGGCTTGACATCACTGTGACGGAGTCGCCGATATTTTGACGTTAAAGGCAGTACAAGAAAATGGCTCTTGGATTGCTTCAGCAAGACATCAGGAAAAGATTTGTGGAACAACTGGCAGCTCTATATATGATTGTATTACGGAACGAATCATTGTGTTATCCACGAGAGGTTGCTGAACGATCCTTCGATTATCTCGCATCGTCGTCTTCCTGGTCGTTCCGGATCCCGTTACACGCGAGTACTATCTCGCATTCATTGCTCTCAACATGTTCTGATGGCACATTCCAAACGATTGGCTCTCAAGCCGGTTTGAAATGTGTTTTCATCAAACACAGCCACATTTCGAAATGTCTTCTAACACATCTGCCCGGCATTCTTCGCTTACTTAAGTCCTTCCAGAGTCGGAATGTGATCTTTACCCTATGAATCTTCCACTATGCGCCGGTTTATACAAAACCCACTTTCTGATAGCAGCTGAAATGCTGTGTGTGTGGTCATGCGCATTGGTACCAAAGGTGAATCATTTTCTTATCGGGCATCATTCAACTAGTTTGCAAGGTTTCGCGATTGTAGTATAGCTCGCTTCTACTTGGTGCGCTATTTTCAATGTTCCTGAGCGTATTACAAATTTCAATGTTTTAATAAGCAGTTTTTAATTCAGATTGTTCAACACCACAACCGCGCTGGATAATCGATTTTGTCGAATTATCGAGCGTCAATGTAGTTTTAGTGTGGGTGTGAAATATAAATGACTCTAAACACAAATTTAAGGGATTTAATCATGTATTTAATGATTAAATCCTTTAATCATATATATAAATATATATATAAGTTCTCTTTTTCTATTCTATTCTTACATCACATTATTATTTTAAGAGTTCTATTTAATCTTCTCACTTACTACTTCCTATTCCATTTTTATTAGATTCTATATCTCTTTGCAAACTTCATGTTTCATTGTTAACAATTCTTATTTTAAATTATTATTTTATATTCTATTATCATCAATTCTTCTTTAAATTATTATTTTAAATTCCATTATTATTATTTCTAACAATTCTCATTATATTATTTTTATTTGAATTATTTAAAAAATTCATTCAAAAATCTTGTTTTTAATTCCTCTAAATTTTTGATATCTTAATGCAAAATAAAGAAATAAATTTCTGTATTACATTATCCTTAATGTATTTTACTAAGAGAAGTTTTAACACAATCAATTTTTTAAAGAAATATTTCTTCTTCGAGAAATGTTCGGCTTTACAAAATCGTATTTTCGGACAGGTTAACTTAATGAGACAAAATTAAAACTGAAACTGATTCGAACTGTATTTATTTTATTCAGTAATAAACACGTAAAAACATTTCTTTCAACAAAAGTAGCAGGTGAGATTTAAAGATTTCAATATTTTTCAGCCAGTTAAAATAAATAAACCAAGCCTTTGAGAAATTAAATGAAAAAAGAGCACGTTAGTTCGCCGATATATAACGCTTAGTAATAAATAATAAATGATTTACATAAAAGACAGATATGGATATTCAAATACATCGATCAGATTTACAATAACCTCCGAGGTTGAGAGAAACTAGTTACAGATTGTAAAAGTCCCTTCATATTTAGTTTTGTTTATATTATGATTGATTACTTATTAACGTCACTTTCAGAAGCAACTTAAAGACAATGACAACGGACCTCGTAGTTTATTTTTTTTCAATTAGAAATGGTTTTCCTGTTGCGTCTCTCATCAACAAAGGCAACAAAAGTTAAAAGCTTCTTAATGTTTTGACCGATAGGGTATCCCTTTCGGCTTTCTAGCTAAGAGCACTGCAAAAAGCGACCGGACAATTTTTTTTCAAAACCGAAAGATGGAAAATTCAAAACGCCGCCGGCACCAAGATTAACCGATCTTCTTCACCACGGGGTAGAAAAGCACTCTTCAAAAGACGATATGAAAATTCTTTCGACAAAATATTGACCCAGGCAACACAAATGGAACACAACAGATGGCAACACAGCTTAGAATTACTGGTTGCTTGAATCTCCGAAATGAAAATTTTCCTCCGTGTGTCTAACTAAGATAACCACCCGTCAAATAGTGATATAACGGCTACGGTTAATGAATCATTTCGGCCAGCCGTTTCAACTAGAGACAGTCGAGGACATCAAATGAAATTGAAACTCAATATAACAGGTAGGGGATGTATATCAATTGTAGTAATGGTTGGAAAAGCAAACTTCTCTAAATTTTCGTTTAGAAATCTTATTGATCGTTTCATCACGGGGATACTGGAAGGGGAATAGGCGGTGGCTCTCTTCAATAACGACAAAAGAAGTTAAAAATGCCTTAATAACAATCCCTGTTGCTTAGAGCACTGCAAAGGGCAAGAGGGCAAGTTACCTCTATATCGACACATCGAGGATTCAAATCAACACATCGCTTAAGACTTCCTCCATTATGGGGTAAAAAACAACTCTCCCAAAATGGGTGGCTGAAACCCTCACCCACCGAATTCTAAATGTACCGTAAAAAGAACCTTTTAATATTCCTCGAGAAAGAAATCTTAACTGGAAAACTGCATCTGAATGAAAATTTATTATTTCTATTCAATAAATTTACTATTTTTTCTACTAAGCCAAAAATGGTAGTAATGTGGAAAATTTGTATAAAATAAAGAATGTTTATTCTAGAAATAAAAATAAAACTGATGTTATTTCATTAGAATAGGGGGAAAGATCTATAAATAATAATATCATAAACATAAAATGATAATTTAAGGTAATGGATTAATGGTGTAAGACTTGAAATATTTTGTATGAAAAATGGTAAGTACCATATTCGCGACTAAATTATATTTGTTTTTAAATAACATTTTTGAAATAAAATACTTAGCTAGGTTAAAATATATATGGTTTTAAAAACTAAAATATTCTCTCCTCCATTTTTAACGTTATGAAATGTAACATATTTTTCATAAAATTAAATAAATTATAAACTTCAAAAGAATTTGCATCAAAATATATTACTAATCATTAATATGCTCTAAAGTTAGTTTTGTATAAAGATTTTTACAAAACTAACTGAATAAAAATGCATTTTATAAAAAAGATTTTATTACTAACAAAGCATTAAATTATTTTTGAAAGGTTGACAAAGAAAAAAAAGTGAATACTTAACTTTTGCATCAGATATGTTTTAAAAAGTATTAAAATAATTCTATGTTTGATTGTGCAAATAATTTACATTTAACATGTTATTGTCGGTTGTGGATAACATTTCCTGACGAATAACACCCCTATCTGAATTGATTAATGTAAATTTATTTTAAAGCATCTACAACAGATAGTATTAATTGTATTGTCTACTAACGGAAAATGATTCAAAAATTCTAAGGTATGCGCTGCCATTCGGTTACTATTGTCAGTATGAAATATTCTGTTGCTTTTTGTTTACAATCCAAAGTTTGTGATGAAAATGCTCTAAAGATTTTACCTTATGTATATAGATTCCGATTATTCCATTCCTGGTAATTTTCACACTGGATACGAGGAGCAGCCGAACTAATCCAAAAAAGTTTGATGAAGACGAATTAAAAGCATTACTTCATTACGAACCACGTCAAGCACTCCAAAAGTTGGCAAATACATTAAATGTGAAGTTTTAATCAATCAATCGACCAGAATACGCTGAAAGATTCAACAAAGTTGATTTTAAAGCAATGACCGCGCACAGTCACATGTCGCAAAACAAATAAAAACTATTCAGAAACACTTCGATGAGATTTTTTACCCCACCTGCCTTATTCGCTAGACATTGCACCTTTTGCTTATTGTTTGTTTGAAGAGTTTACTCATGGTTTTTCATTCTTTCGAAGATAACGAGGAATAGGCGGATACAAGCATTGCATCCAAAGACAAGGAATTATTTCGACGGGGAACACGCTTGTTGCCAAAAAGATAAGAAAAGTTCGTTGCCTACGATGGACAGTAATTTAAATAACAAGAAAATTATTTAGTAAACTCATACTTCGAAGAAAATATCACTGATAATTAATTCAAGCTCCCGATAATAGAACTGCACAATTCATCAGCAACTACGTACCATAAATATTGTATTTTATTATTAATTATGCTATTTTTCGTAAGTTTTTGATGAGCCGAAAGAGACTGTAAGCAAAATATTCAGCCTCTGTCACATGCATAAAAATATACTTTATTTCTACCAAAATTAGCTGAGATAATTATTCCACGGCTTTTTATTACAAAAATATTTATTTAATTAGATTAGATACAATTAAGACCTAGCGATAATTAAGATAGTATTTTGAAAAGAAAAAGCATTTTTAGTGCTTAAAATCAAAAATCCATTCAACAAAATATATTTCAAATGCAAAAAAAAAATAATATTCTACTTTTAAGCATGAAACTTCCAAAACCATTAGTTTAAGAATAGGAGTTACAATTTTTGATTTTATTTGATAAGAAATAATCTGATAGACTCACTATCAGTACTGAAAATGATGAGATGCATGTAATCCAGTTATGTAATTCAAATGTTTTTTACACGTGATTTTAATGATAAATTTTTGTATACAAGTAGAAATACTTTTTTAAAAGTTTCACATATTAGTATAACTTTCTCAGTATTTTCCCTTACATGCTTTACGCGCTTCTGAAACTCCCTTCGTGTTTACTTAAATCGTATTCAACAGTAGACACAAGTCACATTAGATGGGAAGAAATGAAGGTCTTATGACAATTTCTTCTATTATCCCAAAATTCTATTGTTAATTCAAAAACAGTTACCTATGTTACCTAGAAGGCGCTAGCAGGCGTGGAGGCCCTGCAGCACAGAAAGTTTCACATTGACAGTCAATAAAAGTATACGATTTGGATTAAATGTACACTTAAAAACTATAAGCTATTAGCTTCTTTATTATTTTCAAAAGCCTGCGGAATTATTACGCAACAATAAGATCCAAAGAAGAACAAAAAAAAATTAAATTCCATCTAAACTACAGGTTTTTAACAAGTAATATATATTAAAATAGTTACAGCTACATATCCTGAAAGAACATACTTATTAAACTGTTATTATAGATCCCGTGAATAAGAAAACTGTCTTAACATTATTATTCAACAAAGTCAATTTTAATTTCTCCTAAGGCATAAAAATTAAACCGTATTGTCTAGAAATAATTTCAGTTTAATGTTAAATACATTTTTATTTAAAAAGTTGATATTACAACGAAAATTGCTTAAGTAAAAAAAAAAATTAATATTCGTAATTAATTTCGCAAGTATATACTCACGCATAATTCTTTTGCACAGTAAAATTAAATCTTATTCATTAAGAATGCACATCGGTGGGAAAAAAAGTCGAAGAAAAACTTCGAAAAGTTAATTAGATAATTAAAGGTCGTTCCAAAATTGTTACAAAAATATAAAAAGAACCACGTGGTTAATTATCCAGATGGAAATATGCGGCATGTTAATCTCTTTCGTTTCCAAGAACAGGTATATTAAAAACGTTCCACACAAATTTCGCACAAGAAGAAAGAATATGCGATGGGAAAATTGAGTTATTATACTCAATCAAATATTGTTAACTAACTGTTATTAATGAAATTTTATTTGTACAGGTGTTAAAAAATATTTTGATTCTTATACATATATCTATTGAAAAAAAATGAAAATGATAAAGAATTATATGAAGAAAAGAAAGTTTAAATTAAAATAAAAATGTACACTTTCAGAAAAGCATTTATTTCAAAGAGTTAAACAAAAATAATAAGTAAAACAAACATTTATTGAAATGCCTTTTTCGATCAGAAAGGAAAAAAATGATCCTCTAAATGTGACAAAGGAAAAAGTGCCTTTAATAGCTGTACAATACAAAAGAATAAATGAAATTCTGAGAATGTTTTTTTTTTTATTAAGGCTAGTTTTATCCTTTATTCGAGTTAATTACGTGAGAGAGAAATTCAATTCTTATTTTAATGAATTTTATTTAAATCTTAAAAGAAAATCTTAAGATACCAACATTAATATGTGACATAAATAAACTTGATTTGAAATAAAAATTGTTTCTTTTTATTGAACACTATTAGAATCTCTGTTGATTAAATTGATTTATTTGCTTAATATTTCTCCAAGGCACAAGTAAACAAAACACGATCGACATCAGCATGTTTTACAAGACACGTTCAGGGCTCTGACAATCACTGGTGAGTGACATTATGCATGCCGCTCAAGGCGCATCAGTCATTAGTGAGTGACACTAAACTCGTCGCCCAAGCCGTGCCAGTCATTAGTGAATGACCCTGTGCATACCACACTCAAGACGTGTCAGTGACTGGTGAGTGACACTATACTTCCGCTTCAGGCTAAGTAAGTCACTAGGTGAGTGACACTACACTAGCTGTTCAGGAAAGAAAGAATTAAACTTATAAACTGAAACATAAGCACGATTCTATTTACAAACATCTGTGAAAAATTCTTAAAGGCATGCATATTAATAATTCAAAAAATTGAACTCCTCCGACGATGATGATGACAGTTACCGCTTATAACGAAAGAGCTAAATCTGGCTAGGCTGCACCAAACATTTGTTTAAACTGTAATCCATACAAAAAAGGTTGAAAAAGACAAAAACTGGTTGATAAGAAGTGTCGAAAATAGAGATTGATAGCTCAGGTATTCCGTCAAGGCGAATTCCATTTTTACAAAGATAATAGAACGATTCTTGCCCATGGGAAAAAGAAAAATCACTAGGGCACCTTAGAATCATGGTTCTCACAAATAACTATGAAAACAGACACGAAAGGGGGTTGATAGTATGAAGTAGATATATTTGATCTTGTTTAGTGAATATTTGAATATAACCCCAGAGGAGATGTTCCATCCTTAGTCTTATCATTAAAGTGAATTCCAGTATTTGGTATGATATACGAGGTGTGGCCATTAAAAAAAAATGCGACTGACGCTTCTTCTGAAGAAGTACGCATGCACCAAGCGTCCGCGACCGAAAGCTGTTGAGTGTTGAGCGTGAAGCCTTCTCTTTCGAATGCAGTGCCTCTCGCTTCTTTATCTGTGCACCCGTAGCCTTTGTTCGCATTAGAGTTATTTTTTGTTAAGTAATAAGGGAGCAACGGATTCTTGTAAAATTTCACGGAAACTTGAAAAAACGCTACTAAAACTTAGGAGTGAATAACAATGAATGTTTATCGCGTGCATCTATTTTTGAGTGGTTTAACCGTTTTCAAGTCTACCAAGAAGACGTTGAAGATGATTCACGCCAGAGTCACCCTTCCACACCAGAAACGGATGACAATATTGAAAAAGTCGGTAATCTCATTCAATCTGACCGTCGATTAAGTATTCGTGCGATTCACAAAGAATGCTTACGGCAAGTTGTACATATCAGTTTTAACATGCAAAAGTTTGTCTAAAATTGCCTAAACGGTGCCTAAAATTCTCACGTTTGAAAAACATGAAGCTCTCAAAAGTGTTTGTTCTGACACTTTGAAAGCCATTGAAAATGAGTCGAATTTATTGGAAAGTATAATAACGTGCAACGAATCGTGACTACTTACTTATGGTCCTGAAACTAAACACCAATCCATGCACTGGAAGAGCACATCTTCACCGAGAGCCAATAAAAGCTCGAAAGAGCAAATCAAAATTCAAAGCAATTACGATTGTTTTTTTTCTTTCCAATATTCATGGGATAGTGTATCTTCGATGGGTTCCTGAAGGTCAAACTATTAATTAACAGTGGGTCTTCATTTTATTGCTGGACTCCATGAAAGAATAAGTTAAGAACGACACGAATTGTGAAAAACAAGTCGGGTTCTACACCAAGACATTGCGCTGGTTCATTCCGTATTGTCGGTCAAGAGTCTTCTATCAATTACAGCATCCCAGTCTTAGACCATCCGCCCTTTTTGCCGGATCATGCTCCATGCGACTTCTATCTGTTTCCTTAAGGTGAAATCTGCATTAAAAGGAACACGATTTGTCCGTTGAAGCTGTGAAAGAGAAAGCGGCAAGCATCCTAAAGAAGCTGACAGATGAAGACTTCCAGCACCATTTTGAACAATGGAATATTCACATGGAGTGTTGTAGGAAAGAGGAGGGTTATATATTGAAGGTGATAATAAGTAAATTTATATGAAACAAAAATAAAATGTTTTACAGCATAAGCTTCGGTTTTTAATAATCTCGCCTCGTATCTCTTACAATTTTGAACCATTGCTATATTCAAAATTTGCATAACAACAAGTGGAAACTTTAAACTTTCATAATGCGCCTAATGAGTGCAAATAATGCAAAGACACTAGAGATTGTTTCGTTCGCTGTATTATAAATTAAGGGCCGTATTTTGCAACAAACTCCGCCAACCCCTTGTTAATTTATCTTCAACCAAACTTTCTGCGATAATTTGTAAAAAAAATATATATCGAAAATGTGAAGGAAAGAGGGAGGTAGTAGATATGTATTATTTATTCGGCAGTTGGATCGAAAATGAGGAAATATCGCTTGGACATTCTAGAATCGCGTCAACAGCGTTTGCGAAACTGGAAACTTACGGGATAATAAGCATAGGCTTGTATATATTCGGATTTTAACTACTTGTATCAGACCTTTTTGATTATTTGATTGTCTATTAAAATTGCTATTAGAATCACTACGAGGTCTGTTGGCTATGGATTTCTTAATGTTGAGCCTCGGTCAAGTGTTGTGGACAACACGTAAGATAGCACCTCACTCTCCAAATATTCAGACTATCTCAACCTGAGGATATTCAGCTTCGGCAGATTTACTGTGCAATAACCTATAACACGACGAGTCTTTCGCATCATCAGGACACGATACCACGACTCAAAGGTAACAACGCTGGCTATGAGTTCACGATCATGATTCCTCGGTCATCCAAATAATTTTTTTAAAAAAAAAAATTACGAAATAAATTACAAAAAAGGTGAAAAAGTTATGTGCAAAGTTTTGCAAAGAACAGATTTAGTCACCTAAAGTGCGCTTTTTCTCACAATTATTATTAAATTACTCAGTTTAATATAAGAATTAAAATAAACGGTGAAATATCGAGAAATGGACAATAGCAAACTTTACCGCGATTAAAATTAATGGAAACGATAAATTATTAAATTGAATATTATATCAGCTACATATAATTAAAATTAAGGCAAACGATAAATATTATTTAATTGAATATATTTAAGCTAAATGTTATTTAAATTGAAGCAAACGATAAAAAATTGAAAACTGATCAAATACGCCAAAAGTAATCTACCTAAAATAATAGCTCTTGGGTGGATAACTTCTAAGAAGCATATAGATCGATTGGGTGATCATAACAAAAAGTCTATAAATATCTTCAATCTGAAAATCTTCTATTTACGAACACTTTTATACTAGCTAGCTACTAAATACAATATTGAAATTTTTTTATAAACGTAGAATGGATATTTCATTCAAGAATCAATCAAGACAAGGAAAATCGGTTAAACAGGGAATTCGTTAGCGAGCAAACGTTTTCTTTTTAACAGACGGTGGGATGTAATTAACGTTCATTTCTCGGAAAACTACAATTCTCAATTCCCACGCTGAAAAAAAGTCAAGAACAGGAAATTTCATTCTGTCAGGGGTTACACAGTAACAAATTAAATTAATTCTTCGAGAAAAACTATTTTTTCTTGTTATAATTTCCAAAGTTTGGAAATTCCAGTTATAAAAATTATTTCACATCAATAATTCTTGGTGACATTAAAAATGGAAGAATGACAAAAATTATTACATACTTTTCATTAAAATATAATGTTTTTAGGTTATTCGAGAACATTATTTTAACGGAGGAAAAAGTTCCGTTACAATCGTTAAAAATGGTGAAAGTATCAGAATTTAATTTATGTAAAATTCGAAAAAGTCACATTATAAATTGCAAAAACCAATTTTAATTTTTGTGTCAAAGTAATGTTTTCATTCATGATATGAAAACCGATTAATAACTTCCCAGTGAAATATCAAAATCACTTAATTCATGAAAGAAACATGTCTACACTGGCATTACTATTTTCATAATGATCCTGAATTCATCAATAATTCAAAATATTTTTTTAATTAAAGTAAATTTTATAAAAATTTACTTTTTTTTTTTATTGAAAATAAAAAAAAAAATATTTTTAGTAACTTTTTTAGAAAATGAAGAGTTTACATTTTGAAATACTTATTCAATCAAGTTTTTTGATTTCAACATGTATAACTGTTAACGCGTTTCTTTGTTTTCATAAGTAAGATAACAGAAAATAATAGCACAACTATAAATGTAATGATAAATATATGCATTTTAAATTAATATGCTCACAAAATAAAAAAAAAAAAACGATCTTGAAAATTTTTTGTCATTTAAAACTTCGTTATTTGATGGGATTTATTAGTAGCCTTTTAAATTTATATGGTTTACGGGTTTCGTTTTTGGTTTTATTAATGTCGCACTAGAAACAACACAAGGGCTATTGGCGACACAACTCGTAATTTTGAACCTCGGTCCAGTGAGGACGACACCTAAACAGACACTCCTCCTCTTTTAACTTCATACCACGCCAGAGAGAGGACTTTGAGCCTCGACAGATTTAACGTGCATCAACTCCAACTGCACACCCGGTCTTTAGTAGCATCAAAACTCGAACTCACGAGTTCACAAAAACCGCAGTCCTCAACCATGATAACCGCGGCCATGTATTTTTATGTCAAATAAACTTCTATCTCATTATTGCCTCTTACTATGCACCATAAACGTGTGTGAGTGTTTTGAACTTTGACACCATAGAATTCGCCGGCTGCAAGTCTGCTGCCATGACCACAAGGCTAGAGAGACCACATATCACTCACGGAACAAAAAAGAATACGAAAATATTTCTTATCTTAAACACTTTCGCTACTTGGTTGTTTTGTTTTATTAGACCAAAGGCTGTATTGATCTATCAACGATAAACATAGGTTACGAAAATATATGTATCTTTGAACTATGCTTAACTATATAAATGACAGCAGAAACAAAAATTAGAGGTAGGGAAGAATGTGTCTGACAAAGATATGTGTCGTAAAAAGAGATATATAATCAGTGCATCCCGAGAGTGCGTCCCTCGAATTTACCAAGTACAAAAAAATCTCGAGAAAGGAAAGGTTAACTGAGTTTCTCGGGTTCGTTAAGGCTCCCATGTACCCGCCATTTTGATTTCGTGGATGTAATGTTAATCTTATGGAATTTCGACTTTAATTCTCACATCTTTACTATTTGATCTATTTGAACGCAATAAAGTGCATCTAAAAGAGCCAAAATTAACAAATGCTTGAGTAGAAATAATTTTTTACCACCGTTTTCTAAAAATATTTTAAAATATTTCTTATGGACTGAAAAACTGACAAGCGATTCATTAAAATAAGAATAAAAATATTTTTAAAATTCAGAGGAAAAAATAATTCCACAGAAGCCTTCGTTATTTTTTTGCTCTTTCAGATGCATTTTATTGCATCCAAATAGTAAAGATTTTAGAAAGAAAGTCGACATTCCATAGATTAACATTAAGCTGACGAAATCAAAATGGCCGGTGAATGACAGAACCTTAAGTTCCGCACTTATTTTAAAAAGATGAATCGCTCAGGAAGTCATTTTAGAGAATACTTAAGAGCATAAATTTTTTAATTAGTTGTGAAAAGGTGTTACTGGCCCCCACCTAATTGGCAATATTGGTTGAAATTTATTCTCGTTTACACCGTTGTAGAGACAGTATGCAATGACCGATTGATGGTTTATCAACTTTGAATTTAGAAGCAACACGGTGGCTGTCCGCAGCATAACTTCTAATTTTGAACCTCGGTCCAGTGACAAGTACGACACCGGATCTCGTACCACCAAACTTCCATAGCACGCCATTGAGATTATTTAGAATCTCGATAGATTTAACTTGTTGGAGCTCTTTACACTGCGAGCCTGTGGCAACATGACTCGAACCCTCTATTGGACGGAAACAACACTTCGTACGAGTTCGAGACTGTGACTATTCGGCAACCATGGCCAATAGACAATACACGAAGCAAATGTGGCGTTAAGGAAAACCAAATAAATAAACAATTAAATAAATGGAGAAAGATTGCTATATTTACTAATTTGTTATAACAGGAAACTGATACGCGCAGAGGGAATCGAGCTACAGGTAAAATCTCGGTATAGATTTTTTTTCTGTCTGACTTTTATATCAGCAATATTACATACATTTTGAGGAATGTCATATACAGTAGAGACCCTGAGGACGACATATGTATAAGCACTTAATAACTGATCCGACGAGGAACATCTTTCTAGCTCGATTGTTAAAGGCGTAGCAAAGACCCAGATGACAAGTTGTCTAAAGATCCAAAGATAGGCATGGCCGTGGTAGCCTAGTGATCATGGTCGCGAACACGTAGCCAGCGATTTTCATCAAGTCGTGGGTTCGAGTCTTGATGCCACTAAAGACCTGTCGTGAAGCAGGTGCTGGTGCACGTTAAATCTGTCGAAGTTCAATGACCTCTCTTTTGCTTAGTAATGAAGTTAAGAAAAGTAGATGCCAGCTCAGGTGTCGCCCTCGTCACTTGACCGAGGTTTGAAATTACTATGTCCGTTGCCAATAGTCCAAGTGTTGCTTCTAGTGAGAAATTAATAAAATCAAATAACCAATCAATCCGAAGATAAGCAATTGGAATCGCCTCTATCATCAAGATCAACTGACATCCGCCGAAAATTTTGAAAATGAAAGTTTACCCCAAAGGGAGTGACTAAAAACACTTAATGAATGTCAAATCGTTTCACTGACTTTCAAGAATTTAAACTGCTTTTTCAAAGCTTTTTATTGTTCATGACGATCATGCATTTGAAATACACAAAGGCTCTGTTTGTAATTATTCTAATATTTTGAAAATTCTTATGATTATTTTGTATAATATGTTTGGAAAATTTTTTGCGTGGGTAAACAGTTATTTTTTTTAAAATCAAAAAAATTATGCGAACCGATTTTTAACTGTTTTTCGGGTATTTGTCTATTAAAGCGGCGCCCACTAAATTAAGAATACGCCAATGTCGCCAAGCTAGTTAAAAGCGCCAAGTAAGCGGAGCGCGAAATTGAAATGTAGGAAAACAAACAACACACCAATAAATAATATAAAACTTCTTAAAATAATATTTTTATTTAATAATCTTTTATATGTTAAGTGATAAATCTCATCCCAATAAGTACTATAAAAATTTAGAAGTTTAATATTAATATTTACATAACTTTTCGAACATCAATCAACATAAAAGGCCATATTTCCGAAATTGCTTTCACAATTTTATAGAAAGCATTTTTTTTTCGCTACTTATTTCCTCCACGTAAATTCTACCAGATACGATTCTAGATTATGCCGAGGCCTGCCGTTTCTTGCTACGCCACTTTGCAGAACCCCACATTCGTTCAACATTTTGCGTGTGAACTACCGTTGACGGTTCTACATAATTGTACCTATGGTTCTCTGTGAAATGTGTAAAACCAGCATCCATTTCGCTGTTTGGTAAATTGAAAATTGTTAATGGCAATTTCAAAGGCAACAAAATAGGTATTTAAAAAAAAATACGAAATCAGTAACGTTAACCGGAAAGAGATATTTTACTAAAATGAAGTGCTGTTTCTTTAGGACTGCAACCTTAGGAGTTTACAACCAAACATGGCAATAAATCATACTGCTTAGCGATTTTTTGTCTAATCCGAAATCGTAATTTGGCGGACGCCGCTATAATGGACAAGTACCGTTTTTCGTAGAGTCTGATAGAAAATAAAATATTTGCAAAGCTATAAATAATACTATTATAAGGAAAACCGTGACCAAAGTTGTAGAAAACAATATTAAGACATTGATAAGAGGATTACAATAAAAATTAACAATTTACAGTAGTAGAAGGAATTTTTTTAAAAAAAAAGTTGGAAAAAAAATAGTTTAAAAATTTTTAAATAAATGTTTGTTCGTAAAATAATTTTTTCCCAGAAATGTGCATACCTTACATGTTTCTAAATATGGTAATTTATACTTTTTCTTATAATTGTATAATTTTAAAAAAAAAATGCTTAAAAGGTACATTGTTCTCTTAAGGTATGTGCCCACCCAAAAATCTCCGTTTCCGTGAAAATTTTCGAAAATTTCTTTATTATTTTTCATTTAAGCCCATATATTCATGATTTTAAAACCATGTCCATTTGTTTCTAGGGTAGCTTGAAACAAAGTTATAGACTAGAATTTAAACAGGAAGTTCAATTTAAAACCACAGGAAGTGAAATTTTTCAAGACCGAAACTAAGCTATAGAAATGTAAACAATGCATTTAAGCAACCGTGTATTCATTTTGAATGATGTCAATTTACAATTTACATTTTAAACATACAAAATTATTTATTTATTTATTATGGTTGTAGGTGTATCTAGCAACTATTTCTTCACTTAATTTTGACTTATAGATTTGTGTTTTCTGGAAAACTACGATTTTAATTTTTTTAATACAAAAAAAAAAGAATCTCATTTCTTAAAAAATATGTCATATATTCAAATGAAATTTTACCACAATGCTCTGTACATCTCTAGATATATTGTAAACCTCAATCATATACTTTAACCATATATTTATTTTGGAGCTATTTTGTAAAATCATGTATTTATAAGTTTTGTTATATCTCAGTAAGTTTAAGAGATAACTGGTGTTTTCTGCTTCACAGCACAGGTATATGTATATTAAATAAATTGTAGAAACAAAAGTGAAATATATTCACTATAATTTTTTGAATGAATTTTAGAGGAAATATCAATTTTTACGAAATTTTAACGAAATACTGCCAAAATAAGAAAAATAAAAACAAAAGTTCATAAAAATGACTTTTAAATTTACCATTTTATTGACAATTGTAACTAAAAACATAAGTGTTAACTACACAAAAATTTCTTTTTTAAAACAAAAGTACTCCGAAGGTAGACACATACCTTAATGGATTATATATTATGTTTCACATCTTAAAAAACTATATATTTGAACAAAACAGTTTTCTCCCCAAATATTATTCGCAAAAACTCAGGAATATCTTTTACACAGGGTTTTATTATATACATTAGAATACGGTAGATATAAAAAATTAGGTGTTTAAAAAATTAAATCAAAAAATGGGCTAAAGAATCTCCAAACTTACCCTATGGTCAATCGTATCAAATGGTAAGTTATCCTGAAACAGAAAAAAAAAGACTTTTAAAATCTCAAAGACTGATTTTCAAAATGAGAAAAATAATTACAATCTACTATTTTCAGTTAAGGAAATAATAATAAATGAAGTGGTCGCAAAATGTAATTGATACTCCGCAAAATAAAAAGAAAAGTAATAGTTTTCAAAAACATACACTGCTTGACAATTGTTAAAGAACAAATGAAATTTTTAGAATAATTAATAACAGATATTGTTTAAAGAAAATCGAAACTTAGGATATTTAATAAAAGTACTATGCATAAAGATAATGCAGGATATGATATATTTCACAACATAGAAAAAAAGGAGAAAATCTTCTTGGAGAAATTTCTTAAGTCACGAAAAATGTGCTTTCTAACCGAGAACGTGACACATAATTCACTCAGTAAAAAGGGTATCCTCCTACCTTGTACTCTAATACTCATTTGGCATTTGTGTACGTGGAGAGCGTTAGTGTATTAGAGAATATCAAACATGTTCGATGGGATGTAAGTCCGGTGAACACGCAGGCAACTGCATGCGCTCAATATCTTCACTCTCTAGCGACTCGAACACTTCCGCTGCCCTGTGTGGGAGTACTTGACCCACTATGCCCCCCACCCAAAAAAAAAAGTTTTTGACCGATAGAATCTCAGGACACTATACAAGGTAATGTAATGGTTCCCACACCAAAGTTGTGTAGTGGAGTTTCACCCAAATATATAGCGTCTGCTCAAATCATGACACCTCGCCCATACTGATAAATTTCATGAGCACTCTGTGGACGGTAGCGAGTTCCTATTTACATCCACAATAAATGTGTGGCACATTTCCTTCACTCTTATATCAACAACCATCTTAAAGTCTAATTACAGAGCCAATAGTTTCAGAATTCCAATTGAAGATTTGCCAGAGAAAGACAACACAGTTTATTTTCTATCAACATAGATTAGTGGCTGTGGTAGCCTAATGGTTATGACAACGGACTTGTAGCCGGCGGTTTCCGTCGAGTCATAGGCTCTAGACTTGATGCCACTAAAGACCCTCCGTTTAGCCGCGACTGATGCACGTTAAATCCATCGATGGCGTGTTTGGAAGTTAGAAAAAGGGTGCCAGCTAAAGTGTCGTCCTAGTCACTTGACTATGGTTCAAAACTACTAGGTCTGTCGACAAAAGCCTTTGTGTTGCTTCTTGTGCGACGTTAATAAAACCAACCAACTAACAACATCAACATGGAATTGCATATTCTTTCTCTCAAATCCCTATTAACTCAGTTAATCCTTATATATATTCTAACGATATATGTCTTACCTTATCCAAATCATTCGTTCCGATTCACATAATTCTTATATATAACATGCTTGATTCTTGATACTCTTACTACGATACGTCTTAATCCAAACAATTAATTTTGATCAAATTTACAAATACGTCGCAGTGTGTCTTTACCCTTTACCTCCTTTCTCTTTTTTAATTATATTTCGCTTGTATATCCCTTTTTCCAATTCACTACACTTCTTATTTCCATATATTTTACCTAATCACGTTTATTTGATTAGCAAGAAGTTGCAATTATATGCAATTTAATAAATCAAAAAGTTCGCGAGGTAAGGGAAAAGAAAAACGTGAATAGCCCATCATCACAGTTGTTGTAGGAAATCACTCTATACGATGAGTCATGACTTATGAATACTGTTAATGATTTCAAAGATTATGTTCCTTTCTCTAGGGTAAACTGTTCCAACGATGTCCTTGAATACACTTAACAAACTTCTTTGAATGCACTTAACGACATCTCTGCACCTGGATTCAATTGTAGAGATGTTGTTCTGACAAACAGACTAGAGAGACCTCTCTGAGTGTAGTGCCAGCATATTTTCTTCCACCCTCCAAGCATTTGCATCTTCCACTATCTCTTTTAGCCGCAAAATATCTTTTGACACCGTCACAGGTGCTTGCCGAGTTTTGAGTCTCCCAACTGCACGCCCTCTCTCCCATCATGTTCATTCAAATGATGCTTTACGGATATACCCCCCTCCCCCAGGAACCTGCCACACAATACGAAATTAATAGAACGGCTTTCGAAAATCTAAATTGTCCTTTTCATGCAGATGTTTCAATTATGGCATGGTTATTGAGAGTATTTACTTTCATTTAACAATTTGGGCTTTAATTTGACTTTAAAGGATTTGAGAACATCTTTTTGTAAATGATCAATGACTTATGTAAATTGGAATAGATATATTTAAGAGTAGTGAATGAGATTTATATATTACTTTTACCAGCTGCGAAGAGTTTTATAAGTGAGGGAGGTGTGGCATATAGAGTGATAGGAAATTTTACAACGAAAACATTTAGTCGTATGCTTATGCAGATAAAAATAGATACAGGATTTGAAAGTAGAGAGAAATCAGGATCTTTATACGGACAGTAATGACGAACCCGCTCACAAGTTCTTCTTCGGGCCCGATTACACAGTGATGGTTAAGTGACATTTCGTAATAATAGGCTTTTGGTTCATATAGTGTTTGGTTTGTATACATTTTTTTCGCATAGTGTCCAAATTCTACAAATGTGTTGATTAGCGTAGAGTAGGTTTGGGTTATCCTAAGATTCGAATAAACACAATTAAGTTCCTACTTTACATGACTGTATTCATAAGTAACTATTTAATTATTTATTAACACGCTGAATGCCACTTTTGTATACATACAATTCTTAAAACTAATACCAATATTTATTTACTTTTTTATTTTTTTATTTTATATTAGCAAAATAAAGGTATTTTATAGGCATACATCGTATATATACAATGACTTGACAAAGCGTGTGTGTGAATTTCGTTGTATATTGTTACGAATATAAGATTACACTTTCCTACAACGACTCTCTTTTGAAGGAAAAGTGACAATTTCAGAGATTTCATCAATCAGCCAAGGAAAGTTTAAGCAATGAAACCTAAATCTTGCAATGGCTTAGATGACCATTTTGTCAACTTGGCGACTTTGGCGACAAGTAAGAGACACCAGAAAATGCTGGAATCAAGTCGATATCTACACGGAGAAGAAAGTTACAGACTTTCCTGGAAGTTTTCATGTGACTTAATTACAAATAGTAACATGTATAAATACGTTGAGAGCCTGAGACAGAAGAGTCTGCCAATACATTCTGCTTTTAGAGGTCAATCGGGAAATAAAATGATAGTCATTGCAATTTAAAGTGGATCTGCGGAGTGAATTTGCGGAAGCGGCATGTAGTCTGCCGGGAATTGTGGGAGTCTACCTTAGAAGCATAGAGTATCACACTAGAAATTTTTCCGTAGCGTGAACTGGCAAGCTAATGAGCTGAACGTTGCTGAAGTAACTATGACTGTCATTTCAAGTGTTGTTTTTGTTCCTGTATCTGTGTCGCTAATATTTACAAATACTGCGTTTCCTGTTTGTGCTTTTAATTTGTCGTAGTTCTGTTATCTGCTAGCCGTTCTAAACTGAAGATTTGCGAATAAAGCATTATTTGTTAATATCCTCCGTGATGGACGGTTTCTATACGTTATACACCCAGAATGTTTGTAACTATGTATACAAAATGTGGATTCAAAGTGTAAAGGATGGTCAAATACATGAAAGAGGTATACCAGGGGGATTACCTACTGTTGGAAATTTCTTTTGAAAAAACTGATATTGTTCTCTGCAATTAATAAGAATAAAAAAAAAGATGCAGCTTATTAATTTTCCCTACGTTTATTTTTATTTAGATTGCTTGGTCACAGGAACTCTATTTTGCATAAATCAGTTATTTTTTGGCAATTGTCAAGCAGTGCAAAAAAAAAAAAAAAAAAAAAAAAGTAAAATGCTCTGAGCAGTAGCACAAAGAACAAATATATTCGTGATGGTTAGGTTTCCGCTGAATAATGTTGAGAAAATGTTAGATTCATAATGAGATTCATATGATTCTACCTTATAAACAGTAAATCAACAAAAGTGTGAGCACAACCAATGATGAAAGAAAAAAAACAAAGAAATAACAGTAATTTTGCTTACACATAAATAAAAAGAAGAGATAGGCAAGAAACAAAATGTATGAACACTGTCAAGCCTTAAATAAAAATAACCTTGTAACAATTCCACATTTATAGCACAGCATCCAATATAACATAAACTATACAGATAAACAACACAGTTAAATATTATTTCATTCTTAATTATTACTGTATAACAGACGAAATGTATTTCTTTCCTTCCACCATTTATTACAATAATCATAAATGACTTCCTCTACAAACAGTGATATTTCTACGGAATTATTTAAGCTCTAACTGTAACTTACATTAAAAAATAAAGTAAACAATTCGTGCGCAATTAAATGTCTCCAAAAGCTAGACAAAATAAGCAATTGCAAATCGTTAACAATGTCTGTCTTTTATAACTAACGAGCAATAAATAAGCCACAAAAAATATTTTTCAAAGCGTTTTATGAGACATTTGTTTGCTTTTGAATCTATTAGAACTAAACGCATATTTGAGAAGAACTGGTAAGTTTAAGATATATTTTATGAAAGAAACAAATTACAAAGGAAAAAAAATCTATAAGTATATAGCAAATTCTTGCAAATAAATTCTTCAGAGTACCATAATTAGTTCGATTTTTTCAAAGCAAAATTCTATTTTTTAATCAGAAAAGCGAGAGTAAGAATGTACAGCTGTGAAAATGAATACAGAAATGAACAAAAAGGAATTTAGTAAGTAATTAAAGGTCGATGCAAAATAAAAATGAAATGGGGAAAAAACGTGAGTAATTATTAGATTTTTCTGGCAACAAAATTGTTAGTTTCAGTAAAGTTTTATATCGAAATAAATCAAAATATATTCTAAGAAAGATCTCGGATAATGCATAATATTTTAAAGAAGCATAAAATATATTAAAAACATAAAGCAGTTTAATTTTTATCCATAAATACTAATAACTAACCATTTTTCAATACTAATACGATTGCGAGTTTGTATAAAAAATACGTTTCATGAAAAATTATATCAAACCAGGAACGATTTTTAGGAAACAAATTCTAAAAAAATAATTAGTTTATTAAATAAAAGATAATAATGACACTTTTTTGATTAAATTGTCTTCGATCGCTCAGTTAAAATAATTTTAAGTAACAAAAAAAAATTATGATAAATTTTATGCACATGAACTTAATTTTTACCGAGACCATAAAATACCACAATTTTTTTTATTTTTTATTTGCTGTTAAAAATAGAGAACGCTTTTGATTCTATAAATATATAATTTATGAGAATTTGATAAATATGTAACGCCTTGTTGCTACTCCCATCATTTACCACTTTCAAAGAACCACAGTGATGATAATCAAATTATTTTATTCATATCCACGAATAATCAATATTTGATCCCTAACTTATTCTATCTGAGGGCAGTAATTACAATAAACACCTGATCTAACGTTTAATATAATAAAGATTGTTTTTATTACCGGGATCCGGTCTTTTGACGATTTTTAGATGAAACAGGGTTCGAATCCTTGATCCTAAATAGATCCTTCCTAGTTTTTATTCATTAACTTATCAAGTATGGCAATTCGGTTACTATGACTTCTTTAAAAGATTCAGCTCCACTCACAACTACTAATAACTTCTTACTTCTACCTCAGGACTAAATTTTTAACTGCTTATAAATGCAATTTATTGAATCAATTCAATCCACTTCACTAATTTAAATCTATTCTAAATAAGTCACGTTTAATCCATTAGGAGAGTTATTCAATCCAGTAAAATTCATTTAAAGTCCCGTAAAGTGTTAGTTGAAAGAAAATACGCCTCTGTGTGATCTAAGGTTAGCATACAAATCTATCGTTTACTGGACCGAATCAATGGGGTCGGGTCCTCAGAAAAATTAAACAGGGATCGAGTTCTTGAAAAGTAGATTTTTCCTGTTTGTGATCCGATAACTTCTCACACTCCAATTTATCGCTATTCTTTTGCTTATTACTTCAGCTCCCGTCTCTACCACTAACTAACTTCCAGACTCAGTGTTAAATTCTTCGCTGCTTGTAAATGAAGGTTATCAAACATACTACACTTCGCTAATTCCTGTTTAATCCACATAAATCACGTTTGTCCATTGGAATATATATTAAAATCAACGAAATTCGTTTCAATTCCTCAAGGTTTTAGTTGAAGGGGATAATGCAATAAAGCCCACAATATAAATAGAACTCTGAACAATTGCGTTTCAAAACAGCAAACAAACGTGTCACGTCAAACAGAAATATCATCATTTGCGTTTTTCTCAAAATGCGGTTTTTGTTATAGAGATTCTGGTACACTTTCCTCAAAATCTAATTTACCCGCCGTACTGATTTCTTTACATAATAAATAAATTGGATTTTATCCTGCACACTGAACATAATTAAACACTTAGAGATTTTATGTAAAGAAAAAACTTTTATACAAAATTAAAGGAACGATGTTAAAATAAAAACCTTAAAACTTTTAAAATTGTATTAAATTCAAGTTTTTTTTTTTTTTTTTGAAATTATAACTATGCTCATTATATATAATGTTATGTTTTTATGTATTCTGTAATTTTTTGAAGCTAAGAATGCAGAGGGATTAGGAAAAAAATATAAATATACTTAAATATCCGATTCAACGTTATAAATGGAGCCATTAACTATTAACATGGTGTCACCCAAACTAAGAAATAACTCGAAGTTAGTTGCAATTTAAAATTACCGTGGCAGACAACGCTTTTCTTATTCATGCATAGTTATTTTTGCATATAAATGCGATTTTCTTAACATAAACGTATGTATAATTATATAGATGTCTCAAAGTTAAAATATGACTTCCATCACTTTATTATTATTTTTTTTTAAAAAAAAGTGAGGACTCTTTAAATTGGGCTTATGCTCTATAAGCTCCTTTTTTTTTTCCATCTAAGGCGTCTCAGTTACCTTAACTTAAGTAAACATAGTCAATGAGAAAGTAAAGGTTAATAAATTTCTAAACTAACCTCGAGTGTTCGTGGTTAGGGGCTCGTAGCTGGTGATATTTCAATCGAGCCATTTTCTGTCAAAACAAAATTTCAATGGTATCGCGTCGAGTTGTCATCGTCGACGTGATCTGTTTATCGTTATACACTGGAAACAATGCAACAATAAAAAATGGGTTTCTTACAGTTATTTTGTTCATATTCAGATGAAAACGTACAGGAAAGGTATTGTGCAAATTTTTTAGAACACGAAGGATATCCTGTTCAAGGATTTCTTAGAAAGGAGGTAAGTGATAGATGGATAATGCAATAATAAGAGTTACTGAATTTCCAATTCCAATTCCAAAAACGGTTGCTTTTTGAAAGACCCTTTTAATTATAAAGCGTATTATGATCGAACAGAAAGTTCGTAACGTCTCCCCTGAATTACACGGGTTTTGCGCTATTTCAGACTAATTTTTAGCGATAATGAACAAATTCCAAATGAAGACAAGCAAAAATAAATTATTTATTAATTATCACTGTAGAATAACTATTGTCGCTCTCTTTAGGATTCCAACAAATTTCTCAACAGTAATTTATGATTTAAATTAGAAATTTTATCGTACCAGTTCAATTGTTCGTTATTCATCAACAATAACTACTAGCTTAATATTTTGAGTAGAACTCTCTTCAATCCACAGAACTAATAGAAGAACTCCATTGTGAATTACAGTGCTGTGTGAGCAAGTCATTATCCTTTATGTACATTTGTTTTTGATTAATTCTATTTTATTTACATACCATTACATCTATAAATCATTTTACTTCTATTGTCCTCTAATTTGCTTAATCACGTTCCAATTTGATTGGGAAAAAATTTAATTTTATGCAACTAAAATTAGTAAAGGTTTCCAAGGTAAGTGAAGAGAAAATCTTGAATATCCAAACGTCATAAGTTGATTAATTTTTTTAACAATAATTCAACTAAAAATAATAATTACGAACACTTTAGAAGGCATCATTACGGTAGCGACTGAGTAAGGGTAAGAAGACATTTTGCGTATAGATACGTGAGTAAAAGACTGCTAAAAATAAAAACAGGAAAAGTATTACTTCAGTGCAACTGTATTGAAAGCAGTGTAATTGCGAATACCATTAACGAACTTCGGAAGGCAAATAACTCCAACAAAGAAATTTCAAGAACACATCGTTCCTTTGTTTCCAAATCAAATATCCCAGTCTCAAAATTGCGCGAAAAGTGACCAGAAAAGAACACCAAAAAAGTTCGGAAAAAAAAAAAAAAGGAAGAGCTCGTTACTCGATCAAAGTTCCACCAAAAGAACATAAAAACAAAGAAATCTTCCAACCCCACATTTACTAGATCCAGTCTCACGCAGAATTCGATTTCTGTTCCGGAATTTCGTTCTCTTACACTGGCGTTATTACGATTCAATATGGCGACGTTAAAAAGTAGCCTGCAGCTATCACGAACGAACTGGATAACCGAAGAGTGAAGCCAGACACTAATTCAATCCAGGAAAGAGTGAATTCGTTTATGAACAGCTCTCACCTCGGGGCCGAACGAAGGTTCCCGGATCAGTAAAGAAAATTCGTTGCTTCGTTAGTCCGGGAAATCGAAAATTTACATCAAAGTCAATCGAATGATTCGTTTTCTCGGAATTAACGAGTTTTTTAGGACTTGGTGATCCGTAAATTTGAGATGCCGAAATAAGTTGATGAGGTTAGCTGTCTTGTTAACTTGTTTCTACCTCGACTAGTTATGAAAATGGAACATCACGCTTTGGAAAATAGAAACTATTTGCTTGAGGTGTCTATTGTAAAGTATTGTGGATGGCGTTTTTAAAAATTGTGTCAATGATTGAGTTACTTTAGAAAAGTTTGCAGTACCATTTTCTTGTAAGGGCTAAATAATTGAATCCTTGTATTAAGGAAGTTGAATATATATTGAGAAAACAGGCATTAAAATTATATTAATTATGCAAGTAAAAGTATTTCAAACACACATATATAGAATGAAATCCTGATGGTAATTATTTGGTGTGTACATTTTTCTTACGTACAAATAATTAATCAAGCAGATAACTATATTAAAACAAAAAGCTTCATTGGTAGTAGAATGTTTGTTTTGTGCGAGAACTTCGTTGCTGTAAGCTAATAATCAAGATTTGATTCCATTAAACTACTAGTCCTACGAGTAATTGAGTAAATGACAATAGGAGTTATGGCCCTAGAGTCAAATCAGGCGAACCCGCGCCCAACATTTGTTTAAAACATGATATTTTTTTTAAAAAAATACATCAAGATACAATGATAAATAAAAAAATAGTTATATATATATAAAATACAGTGTGCTGGGGTTAAAATCCTAAATAAGTCATAAATAAAAAAGTAAACAAGTTGTGGAGGGGTTTCACCCCACATAGTTAAACAATTCCAACTGGATGAATTTAACAAAAAAAAAGCGTGATAATGAAACACTGGACAAACATTTGAAACATATTGTAAAGTGTATAGGACATCACTGAAGTAACACTCGGAAGTACTCTAGCCCAGTATAAGATGTTTATCAGCAAAACGAGTATTTCTTCGCGATAGAACCTCAGGCCCTACCCCAAATAAGGGCATCACCGAATGAGGCATGTTTTGGGTTTTGGAATCTCCCTGTTTCCTTCTATGCAGTTATAACTCTAGATAACTAAACTTAAATCAGCATTATTCTGTAACAAACCATTCCTTTCATAGACTGCGAATTAAAAACAAATATTTTTTTTTATATTTCCTCTATTTAGTTCAAATTAGCGAAGAATGGTTTTTTTTTCAATTAAAAAATAGAAAGGTGATTAAAAAAACAGCATCTGTACTTTTCTACTCTAAAATACTCTTCTGTCCTAAAATATCTACGTGGCTAGATTCTAACTAAATTTTAATCATATTTTATGAAGGGGAAAAAAATGACAAACTGGAACTTTTAAATTCTGGCGTCGGAATGATGTTTAGACAATGAAGCACTTGTTAATGATAATAGTCAATGATTGATAATTATGAGTTCATTAGTTAACGTTGACACTGCTCTAGAAATGAAGGTTAAATAAGTGCTTTTATATTGATTTTATGGATTTAAATACTACCACGTAACTCATCGGGAGCCATTATTGAGCGTTTTGATGTCAGTCTCAAAAGTAGTCACTAATTAACAGAGTCAAACAATACAGAAACTCAGTGTGTCTTTATTCGAATATTAAAATAATCACATCACAACTTCCTTATTTTCACATGTAAGGACCAAGCGTCTCTCTCTTCAATTATAAATTATTACTTCTAATGTTTAATATTATAAATTATTACTTATCTGATAGTTTTTAAACGGATCAAAATCAGTATCAATCTTCTACTCTGGATCCTACTACATATCTATTTTCAGGTGATTATTCCACACTAACATTCACAGCTAATCCTTTTTCTTATCAGCGTAGTTGTAAATTTATTTTAGGTGATCTTATCTCTAATCTTTCACTCCAACATTGTCTTATTAAACTTTTACTTGTTTATAAATGCTAATGCATTAATCTTATCTACAACTGTTCAATATTACTGTACTAACCTATATATGTCATGATTCGTCTACTAGATGTTGTTCTTCAATAAAATAACATCATTTGAAATTTCCGAGGAACAGTTGAAAAGAAATAGTCCGAAGGAACCCCTTTATATGAGTAATCTCCTCTCAATAATATAGAAATATCACAAATCAGGAATTATTACTTCAAAACATAATCAATAAAAATCTAACATATACTTCTAAGATTGCCTTTCGAATGCTATAGAAAGCATGTTCTTTTCTCGAAAATCCAAATGTATTCTGAGAATCGCTAAAAATTCATTATATTTTCTTTTCACGAATTAAAATATGCAATGGCACTAATTCAAAGTTCGCACAATCACTGAACGCAGTAATGCAAAATATATCTCTCGCATTAGCACAAATTGTCTACATGCAGTAACATACATTCCTCATACTCACATTGTCTGATATATATACCCTTAAAGAATGTCCTAGAACCTTTTCCAACTCGTCAGTGTGCATTGAAATTTTTTTTTCTACACGAATATGGCTCGTTTGCAACCAATGTGGTCGGAATTCATTTTACGAACTAAACTCTTCTGTGATTATTAGATGTGCTATTTAAATCAAGCCTGGCTCGTTCGTGACTGTCAAAGAGTTAAAATGGTCGAATTTATATTAGATCTTTCCTTGTATTTTTAAATACAGAATTGAAAATATACAGTAAAAAACATGACTATTCTTCGTGATTTCTTAAAACATTCAAATATCACCAAGTTTTTCCTTTAGTACTATTTTCTTCCATCACTTTTCTCACGAAATGAGAAAAGTTCTTTTTTGAAATACATATTTAATAATAACTTTTTAAAGGTATCTTAATCTTCGTTAATAAGCAGAAAACGCCGTTTAAAATTCCTTCGGAGACGCTATTTTTTTTTAAATCTATATTTCCTAAATTACTCCAGTTTAGGAAAGTAATCATTATATTTCACATGCATCTAAAGATCAATTAGAGAAGTTGAAATAACAGACACGGGTAATACTTTAAGTAGTTAAACATAATCTCAATGCGTTCATTAGGAAGCGTTCATTTTCATAAAACAAGATGCAATTTGTTTTCAGCGTTAAATTAAAGAAAATAAACAACTCTAATTGAATAAAGAGAAGTTTTAAAAACAAAACTCGGCCACAAAAATGTCTGCTAACAAAAGTCAGAAATGAAAACAAATGAATCTCAGAAAGCAGTTCAAGCATCTACATATTTAAGATGGTTTTAGATTTCTAAAAAGAAACCTGCAATATAATTACCTTAATATTCGGAAAGAAAATCACAATTTAGCCTTTTTAAAACATTAAAGTAAGCATAAATACTGAAAACATCCCTTTAAGTAATAACGCTAAAAGGAAAAGAATTTAATGCCATAAAACTTATTTTTAAATAGAAGCAAAGAAAAAAAAATTACTAGAAGAATAGAAAGAAAAAAATGAAGAGTTGTTGAATATTTTATGCTTTCCAACATGTATTCGCTTGATCAAAATAGAGGGTATTTTCCCAACAGCTTTTTATGTGTAAGTTATTTTATTTCGTTTTTCATATTTCTGTAGCATTAAAAATGAATCCAAAGTATATATATATATTTTTCATTTAAGAATATAAATGATTTTAGTTCGAGTAACAAGAAGCCACTGACTTTTATTTCGAAGAAATGAAAATTTATATGAATATATTTTAATTTAAATCTCTGGAAACTTTTATTACTTGTACCATTTTCGAATGAAATAAATTTCTTCCGCAAATCTTTTAATTCCTAGAATAAGAAACGGAGGATGGTAACACTGAGTAAAATTGAATTAAAATTAAGTATTTATTAGAATATTCTTTTTTAAAAAATAATCCAGATTTAAACTGACTAAAACAAAAATTATTTCTGTCAAATGATTCAAAATTTATTCAATTTGCTATACTCCACATTAATACTTTCACTTAAATTATAATATTTGTTCTATTGCGTTTTACCCTTCAACTACGACTTTGAGGACCCTTTGAATGCGGTAGCCAGGTACTCATGTTCACGGACAAGTAGCCGGGATTGTTTTCATCGATTTGTGGGTTCGAGCCCTGAGGCTACCAAAGACCTAACGTGTAGCGGGGCTGATGCACGCACAATCGTGTTGAGGTCCCAAGTCCTCCCGTTGGCGTGGTGTAGAAGTTTGCAGATGCTAGTTCATGTGTCGTCCTCATCACTTGACTCAGATCCAAAGTTACGAGGTCCGTTGCCCATAGCCCTCGTGTTGCTTCTAAATGTGACGTTATCACATCATTCCTCCATCCAGCTTCAATAACAAAGCTCCGATGTTCAGGAGTCCAAGTTTATCAAATTTTCTTATATTTCTAGAATTAGGGGAAATATCTTCAATATTTTTGTGTAAAAGGTTGTGAAACGTTTTCAGAAATATTTTTTTTACTATCAAATAATTGATACATTTCATTTAACTTTGAATGACCCCGAGATTCAATGAAATGCGTCAAATGTATATTTTTTAAACCCTGACACCTTAAATAGTTTCAAATAGAATTTTAAGAAATTCGAAAGTTAGGCTAGTAATTAAGATAAAAATGAAATGCACAAAAAAAAAAAAATGGATTTCGTAATTCACTTCTCAGGAATAAATTTTTCCAACAACTATTTTAACTAAGTTAATTAATTCCATGACATAATTTAGTTCCCTTTAAGCTGTTAATAAGGATACTAATTTTTTCCGGGAGCGATGAACATTTTGAAAGTTAAGTTTGTCTTTTTTTTTGGGGGGGGCCCGCCGAGACTGTACCAACTTTTCAAATTTTCAACATCAGGCACAATTTCTCTAGCGTAAATCCCATGGCAATAATTTTTTCTCCAATTGATAATTATTTGTCCTACATCTGACCACTTCATCCCTATCTGCTCTTCTCCAGATCAACAGAATGAATGGGGTGGAGAGGGAAATTGGAGTCGCGTGCCAACTGACCTCACGCGAAGACGGCAATTTCATTCTGATTGCACCTCATTTGCTTCAGATCGGAGAGAAAGAACACCTGGCTGATAAGTAATGTACAACTTCATAGTTGTGCGATATGTGTAAAATAAAAAAAAAAATAAAAAAAGAAAAGAAAAAAAAACTAAATAAAATATTTAATTTATCGTTAGTTCAGTAAAATGTATGATTTCGTTTTCTGTGTACAGGGAAGGGGGATTATTTGATTAATGTTTGTTTAATTAATATTGTACTAAAACTTCTTAATGGATAGCTGGAGATAAATTTTGTTATTTTCCTTCACGGTTTAAGATATGAAAGATCCCCATGGAAATGTATTATTTATTAATGTGGGGTCTGAAACCACTTATAAATTAAAACACGCGTCCTACTGACTTATTAAGCTTAATTAAGGTACGCATTCAAAATAACGGAGCAAATGTATTTATAAAGGGATTATTCTCACCCCTTATACATGAATTGCACAGAAAATGTAAATATGGGAAATAAGCCATCTATTTCTGTCACTATGTCGATCAACAGAAAAAAAAAATGTATGCGTCTCAAACTTTCTTTGTGTTTCTCGATCATCTGCTGAAATATTTCCCTCCTCTCGCTTACACTCCAGCTGGAGGGAAGGGAATCCGTTTTTACGGTTTCCTCGATGGAGAAAGAAAATAGGATTTCAATGAAGTCACGCTCTGCCCGTACTTTGGGGAGACATCTTTCGATTTCATATTAATATCTGTCAATTTTTGATTAATTTATATCAATGACAAACGAAATCAGTTCATCACAACGAGCTGAAACTACCCACAGGTGGACGCTGACGAAATGTAAGTCACCCTGAGTCTTAATGCCACAAGAACGATATTTGGTTATTTCCCGTGTACCGTTTGAAGATAATTTATTGTTAATCAGACAAATAGGTAAATTCTGATTTTTAAGTTTAAAATATTTAATGTGACTATGTACAGCGATTATACAAAAATATGTGACAGGAGATACCAAGACGTCCGTCTGGACCGGGAACCAAGCAGGGACTGACGCTCTTTTAGGGCCATCGACCTCCAACGGTTTTTCGTCGGCGAATTCCCCCAATCTTCACAAGCTGCCGAAATAGCCACGATCACCCTTCTGCTGACATCTCGGGGATCAGGTGTCGCTCGGGCAGTCCAGATGCATGAGTGTCAAAGTTGGTAGCTCGACCAACAAACATTGAAGAAGGCCGAGGAAAGTGGATATGCCACAGACGTTACATCCCGCCACACAGTCAATTTATTAGCAACGGTTGGTTGGTTGGTTGGTTAGTTTTATTAATGTTGCACTTAGAAGCAACACGAAGGCAATAGATGACGAACTCATAATTTTGAACACCGATCAAGTGACGAGGACGACACAAGAATTGGTACCTCCTTCTTTTAACTTCCACACCGCGTCAACATGGTAGTTGAAAGGATAGCTATCACGTGGAACATATTTTAATATAAATATTAGAACTATTATCCAACATTTGTCTCTGAAAGAAAATATCTCTTTACTACATCCTCCACAAACTTCACCTCCCGCCCCAAAGTTTTCACATCACGCCAATGGAAGGAATACTAGCAACGAAGTTTATCGGATAAATTATTGTTAGAAATGTGTATCTGCGATCCAGATGTAAAACGGAGGAAGAAATGGAAAATGTAGTAAGTGAAAGATTATGGTATTATGGCACAAGAGCCAAATCTGGCTAAGCTATTCCAAAGAGTTTTTTGTAAATACCACGAGACTTCTTAAAACGCATTGAAATCAAATAATATTTAAAAAGCAATATTTGATAAAAAAAAAAACAATATAGATAAATAAAATTATAATTAATAAAAACAACCAAATTCATGGATGATCAAATGAACGCGGTAAGAAAAGTATTCTAAAATGCGTGTGAATATCATTCAAGAAAGAAAAATTCTAATAGATTTATTAAATATTAAAATATATGTTATAAATATTCCAACTACAGGAGGGAATTTATTGGAGATCTCCCTCCACCAATTCAGAGAAGATTAAAACAGATGAATAAATAAATGAAAAAAAAAAATGATGGAGGGGGGGAGTAAGCATTGGTTCATGAGGAGGAGGGTTAAAAAGAAAAAAAAGTCCGTGAGGATTTTGAGGGGTGGGTGACATCCGAGTTTACCACAGATAGAAAAACCCATAAGAGAGAGGAAAGATCATCGCATACCTGCGGTTCGTAAGCCCTACGGTGAAGTAATTCATTACCAATTGAGTTTCATAACTTGAACAAATACTCTTAAATATGTTGACATGTGCAGATATTTTATCATTGATAAAAACGTAGAAATAATATAAATAAAGTAAGCACATTTAGTGTTTTCAACCTTTTTAATAAATCTCTCCCGGCTCTGTAACATATATCATTACAAAAGCAAATCCCGATTCAATAAAATTTGGCATCGCTGTAGCCTTTGGTTTTAGTTTGGAGAATAGCCTTTGTTTAATTGTTAGATAGTAGATTAAACTTATTTAAATAAAACAGTTTTTATTCTCAGAATGTGAGTCTACAATCTTTTTCCGGTTCATCACAATAACACTTCATCTCTCAAAAATGCTAACAAAAGCTATCAAATTAAACTATTCTGCCTAACTTTCCATTCATGCTTGGTACTCACTTTTTCGATAACAAAGCGAGTTGCCGAAACATGAACAGTTGGATAACTTTACAAGTGCATTTTTCATATCATTTGCTTTCAGCAATATTTATTATCCTCTGACTCCACACGTAGTGCATTTACGGTTGTTCATTGGAAATTCAATTTATTGAGTTGAAATATTAGTAAATATAAGTAAAAACATTCAATTTAGCTTTTATTTAAAGATGGATTAAAAGGTTTTAAAAAACTTTTTGATGTAAAATAATATATAATTCATAAAAGCTCGAGGCCCTATATTGGAAATTGCCGGTAAATTAAAAATGCCATAGTTAAATATTCATATATGAAATTAAAAGTATAATTACAAGGTACCTCAAGATTTTACAAAATTATATATTATTTTACATTTAAATTTTTAACACTATTTAGTCCATATTTACATAAAAGCTTAATTTTAAACTGCTTATTTTTACTTTTTTTTTATTTAATTCATTTTCATCTGGAAATTTAAGACAAACAAAGGAAATTACGTGAACTATATATGTTTGTAAATTTTCAAATCTTTTGGACATTGTTGAGTGCAAGGCCCGCCTCTCTACAAATTCGTGATTGCTCGAGCATACCATAGTACTCTATTGTCATCGGAGTCTTAGGTGTATACAAAATTTCATCTCCATCAGATGAGAGGAAATGAGATAAAATTCGAGTACAATTTTTAACTGGAAAAGCACACATCTAAGCATATGGATATAGTAAATCAAATAAAAGCTTGCAGTTAAAATTAAAATCGCTTTTGTACTTTTTTTTAAAAAAAATTCAGATTTTGAATATTCCTCTATTTTTAAAGGATATTGAATTATTGTTTGTTAACCTTTAACACAGAAGCAACACGCGGACTGTTGACGATGGACATTGTAAGTTTGAAACTCAGTTAAATGACGAGGACCACACCTTAGATGGTACCTCCCTTCCCCAATTTTCACAACTCGCCAATTGGGTTACTTAGGACTACGACCAAATTTAATATGCATCAGCCCCCTTACACGGTAGATCTTTAGCGGCATCAAGGCTCGAATCCCCGACGAAAACAATGCCGGCCACAAATCAGCAACAATGACCATTAAGCAACCGCAGACAACGGTAGACTCTAACCAGCTAGGCAGGCGTCTTTAGCCTCTTAGCCTTTTTAGCCTCTACCAACTCAAATCTCCTCAGACACTACAGATAGAAATCTGAGAGATCTTCATTTCTCATCCTGCATACGAAATATAAATTCATTACAATCATACTGTTTTCCTTGATATTGAAAATTTTGCTAAAATCTTAAAAAAACATTTTTTTTCAAACCCTTGAGGTAATATATTTAGGTATCATCAATTATTTATGACATATTAAGCCTATATATATATATATATATATATATATATATATACATATACACATTAGTAATGTATTGTCAGAACTGAAAAACGAATTTTGATTAATTTTGTTGATTCCTTTTAAGAGAGCGGATCAAAATATATTCGTATGAGGAATAACACTGATGTATTACTAATTTCGCATTTAGAGTCTACACGAAGGACATTGGTGACGCACCTCGTACTTTTCAGCCACAATCTAGTAATGAGGATCTCACCTGAACTGGCATTCCCTCTCTAAACTCACTAAGCCAATGGAAATAATTGTAACCTCGAGGAATTCATTGAGCATCAATCCATTACATGACGAGTTTTGAGTGGCATCAAGTATCGAACCCACGATTCGAAGAAAACGATTCATAATTAATTGACGTCACTTTTAGAAGAATCACGAAACCTATTAGCGATTTACCTCGTAAAATTGAACCTCTGTTAAGGAATGATAACGGCACCTAATATGCAAAACTAATATACATGCCAACGGAAGGACTTGGAGATTCGATAAACTCTACGTGCCTCAACCCCACCACACAATGATTCTTTAGTGGCATCAGGACTAGAAACCCCGATTCGAAAAAAACTAAGCTAGTATTATACCGAGAACATGACAACTAGTGTACCACCGCTATGTCAGAAGTGGGAAATGTAAATGGGGTAACACATTGTAATATTGTCTATTGATCGTTTTTCCTTTTTATTTTCAGAAATAAATGAGTATGATGCAGTTCGCAACCCATAAGATCATCACCATCATATTTCTGGCCTTCTTTGGAGCATATTCATTGGAATCATTGTTTAGATATCTGCTTGGTTTCCGAAGTATAATGAAGAGTGCTTTTTTGGTCAAAGGTCGATGCAAATGATACTTTGATAGAATTGATGACAACTCGATGTACTATCAATTTAATTTTGATTTGGCAGTAAAGGGTTTCCAACTCAAAACTATCCCATGAGGTTAATTTAAACCTAACCTACTAGTTTCTAACTCTGTGCAAATGTATTTGGGCTCTGTTTAACAAATGGTAGATCACAATGGTAACACCATTTTGCCTTATCAATGCTACCAGTTATTAGAACAGATACATTAATCTCACTCGTAATTCTTTTTGACCCATTAATTAATCGATAGTGAATTTTGTCCAGGTGCGATTAATATCGAGGATATTATTAAATTATTCTTTTTGGTGACTGTACACAAATATGCAAGCGATTCCCCTTTGTACATAAATTCTAAAAAGCTAGATGGTAACTTCATGAAGATACTTCATCGCTGTCGTTATCAATAAACACAGTGACTGCCATCAAACAAATGAGAACCACCAGCGCGCGACATCTTCACGAGTGATTCTGGTAAGCATTTCTAACCATCCCCTCTCCCGAGGGTCGATGCAGCGTCTGGTTCAATTGTCAATTAAGCCGAATTGTTTGACGTGAAAACGGGACGCACGTGAAAGTGGGAAGGGCAATTTGGAAATTGCCTTTACCTGGTAGGTAGCGTGCTTCGCCATCATCATGCATGTGGGGGCGTGAAAGTGTTTGGCTATGCTTCTTTCCAGTGTGAATGGGACAAGGAAGATACCGTGATTAATATTTGCTGTGACGGACGAAAGGAGCATTATTCAAATCGTACGAGTTTTGAATTGCTTAAGATTTAATTTTGGATTATATACAAGTATTTCGGAATTATTTGAAATTCAAATACAGTTGATTCCCACCCTCACAAAGTGTTCAATTATTCATTGAAATCAGTAAATATTTTCATGATCCAATTTTTCATTTAAAAAAATCCCTTTCATTAGCTAATTCAAAGTTATCCGTGACCGTTTTGTAACTGTCTCGCTATTCCTTCGGACAGCAGAAAGTGAGAAGTTTAGACACGTTATGGCGAGAACTCAATCACACTAATTCTATCAATTAATACTTTGAAGATATTTTTTTTATGTTGATTGAATTTAAAATTTTAGCCAATAAACGAAATATGGCTTATATAGATTAGATTCAGTGAAGTTTAATAAAGAGGTAGCGGAATGCATATAAAACTGTGAATAGATACTGAACGAAAATTATCAAGAGAAGCATCGGTATTAGAACTCCGTTGAGTTCGGAAGCTTTGGAGTAATTCCAGACGAATCAACATAGAGTTAGTGACTCGTATTCTCAACTTAAATTCGTCTAAGGCCTAGAACCCTGCACGATTGTTAAGAATTATAATCTTCATTTTATTTAATCTTTAAATAAGACGCATATAGAACTTACTACCACCGATAAAATTAGTTAGAGAGATCAACAATGAATGCTAGTTGATCGGAATAATTGAGCTTGATTATTACTATTGTGAGGATTTCATTTCGTTGGGAAATTATTTAGAGAGTATATAAATAAAATTTATAAATGGAATTAGAAGGGAAAAAATATATGGATGTTATAACTTTCTAGTTAAGAAGATCGTGATCTTAGCTTAGTGAAATTCGCCAAAACTTCCAATAAGATTTCGAGGAAGTCTGCTACCGTCGGCAAGGTTACAGGAATATTTGAAACAGAGAGTAAGATTACATAAGGAGACAGATATTAGGCACTTTTACGCCTATCATTTCCAACTGCAATTCACTCGAAAGAATCTATCGCACCCAACTCTTATTTAGGAATGCGAATTTTGTTGTTATGAGACTTTGCTATTAAGTTGAGTGTCATTTAAAAGGTCTTTTATTGACGTCATCAGCAGTCTCTCGTTTATATGGCAGGCCTATTTAACGCAGACACTGTATCAATTTACATAGCTAGTAATAATTATATGAATTAAATGTCTGAGTTAGACTATGTGGAAATTTTACGTTGCAAGTATGTTAAATTAGTAGTTCTATATAAGGGAGAGATGTGGTACCATCTAGAGTTTGAATTCGGAGTTACTACTTTATTGGTAGACTAGGTGATTAAGATTCGAAAAATTATAAGGACAAATATCATCAAGCATTTAACACTCACTTAAGATTAGGTGACCCATTTTTTTTTCAGCCCCCATAATTCAAAACGTACAAGCTGATATTTACAAATTTTGAAATATGGGTTAATTTTAAGAACATATATGCGAAAAAATAATATTACATAAGGGATAATTTTTAAAAGAGAAATAACCATGTCAATTAAATTAATTTACTCAATTATTATCATAATTTAGTTTCTTTTAAAACCACACTAACACTTGTTTCTTTTTTTCAACGACTGTATGTTACCACTAGTTCAATAGGAAAATTTAATGCGACGCATATGTTCCAGAAATCAATCAGCCAATCGAAACCTGGATTATCCGAGCCAACACGATTCCTGACTAGGATTAGGTGTAATCCCTCGAAGAAGAATAAATCAAAATTTCCATGCCGCGGACAGGAGTATAGGTATTCTAAATCACGACGTGTCTGACTCATTTTAATCCTGCTGAGTGAAAATTTATAGCTCCCCAGCGACATGAAACAGATGCTAAGGAAAACTTTCTTCATTAGACCATGCTTCATCGTAAACAGATTAGCCTTCCCTATTTCTACCATATATAGCCGGAGAAATTTTTTTACGATGCAACGTCTGTGGATTAAAGGCGCAGACAGCGGGATGCGACCTTTTTGATCTCAACGCTAGCAAGTTTTAATAAGCACTATAGTGTAATTGGGCTCATCTTTATATTTTGTTTATAAGTCTGAAATAGAATTATGGTACGTGAGGCGCTACTGGAATTTAGTACAAATATTCGGTTGAGGGGGAGTGAAGTGAGAGGCGTAACGAATGTATTATGGGAAGTTTATGATATTTTTAAAACATCGGCTTTAAAGTGACTCAAAAGCTCTGGACAAGAAAAAAATGAGCTAATTGAAGTGTACTTCTCTCTCTCTCTCTCACTCTTTTAATTAAAAATAATGAAAGCTCTACTTTTTAAAAAATTAAAATATGTTTCTTTATCTGTTTAAGCAAGGAAAATTATATTTATAGATCAAAATAATTAGTTATGAACACTTAATAATCAAGAGTTGTGTTTGCTTTTGTAAATCATATACAACATATATACATCTTGTAACGCCCTTTCTTCATTATTTAATTCTATTGAAATCGTTTCTTCTAATTAAACAGTCAATAAATACTATACTCCAATTGAAGATACGCAAGAACGAGATATTTATTTCCATTGAAGGATAGATAAGGTCGCTCTCCCTCGGATCCCCCTTAACTCATCAATTCTAAAACAAGATAAACAAATAAAGTGTCTTAGCTAACCAATTAATTTATTCTGATTCATTCATTTTGCATAAAAAGTTGGGCATTATATTAATACTTTAGCCAAGATTCGCTTCAATTCAAAGGTTTAACGCAATGCTTTCACACAATTCATACATATTCACTCACACACACACACACACACACACACTAACACACACACACACACACACACACACACACACACACACACACACACACACACACAAATACTACACACAATAATACCAATACACACACATATATATATATAATTTAATTTCTATCTTCTAATTTATCTAATCACGTTTCATTCTGAATGGGAAGAAATTGTAATTTTATGCAATTCAAAATATTATAAAGTCCTCGAAATTAATGAAGAGAAAAAAAAAAAAAAAAATTGCGAATAAACCAACACTTCACAATCACAACTCTTGCATAAAAACTACAGCATTTATAACCTTGATAATTGGCAGTGTATTTATAAAAATTACATTTTACACACTGAACATAATTATAATTTGAAAAATTAAATAAAATATTTTTTTAATATTTTAAATTTCAGGATTCAAGTTTCCCATAATTTTTACACAAAAATGACGAAAAACTTTAAATTTGTAAATAATTATTGCGAAAAAAATCCATATACAGTTAAAGAAATAACTTTATTTAAAATGTGCAAAAAATATCGGTACTTTTTATGAAGTAGAATTTGAAGAAAGTGTATCGGAATTCTATAAAAAAACACAATTTTAGAGAAAAGCAAATGTAGATATTTTTCTCTACGGCCGGAACAAATGCGTTATATTTTAATATACAGTTCTTATAGATTCTATTTATCAAAATCTCGTAAATCATACATCTATGGAATGAGTGATGCGCCTTTTATGTTTTAACACCAATATAAAAAAAAGCAAAATTTTAAGTGTTTCAGCGTGTCTCAAATACCTGAAGTCTAATTACATGAAAGTTTTGAACCCTAAAAGCTATTCTTTAAATAGAAATTTTTTGAAATAAGTATTTGTAATATTTATAAATACTTGGATATGTTTTTTACTTTATTATAAAAATTATAGAGTTTATGTAGAATATCTTTCGTTATATAAAACTCTTTCGGCTACCAATTTCTGCCCAACGCAAATGCTTAGTACCCATGGCCAATACGCCTCTTAATTTTGAATTACGATCATATGACGAAGTGGATACCATAGATGGAACTCTATTTTCCAACTGATCCAATTGACTGAGCAATAGCGTTGAACTTAGAAGCAACACAAGAGCTCTCGCGACAGACCTCATAATTTTGTAACGGGATTAATTAACCAGGATGCCCTCTGAACTGAAACCAGCCTCTCCAAACCTCAACATTATGGATTAGGGAGGGCTTAAAACCCCTATAGATTCAATCCCGCTGCACGACCGCATTACAGTGGCATCATAACTTGAAACCACAACTGGAATGCATCAGTAACAATTCATTTCATAGAGCGAATGATGATTTCTTACAGAATCTTTCATACACAGTGAGAACTGTATAAAATGTCTAAAGAGAACTAACTCTTGTTGAAATGTTTATAATCCTATTTTCCAATGTTTTAAAAGTAAGACATACTAGAGAAAGGTAAATAATATTCACAATTTTATTATAGTCATAATTATTATAGCACGTGTTCTGCCTATAAAATAACAGTGAGGAATCAAAAAAGATATTTACATGTATTAAAAAATGTTAGTTTGTCTCATTCAATGTGGTATTTCCAATTGGCACTCACACATTGACCCATTCTTACCTTTCGCTAGTCAAAATTATCAATATTCAGATACCTGTAGGGTTAGCCGTAACGTTTTCTTCTTAACAGCTTCGAATTCCTAAAAACAAGTTTCTTTAGCATAGAGTTTATTTACAGAATGCTAAATCAGGAGAGTAAAACTTCGAATGTTGTAATCCATATTTCTATAAAAAAAATATCTTCCAAAGAATGTTGTGCGAGAAGGAGCATTGCCTTGATGCTGCACGAAACCATTCGGCCAGAGTTATGGATGATTTTGCTAACTCTTTCTCTAGTAACAAGCTTCGTTAAACCGGAAAATACTATACATTCCCCTGATTTAGGACTCTAAGAATTTTTACTTATCTCAAATATAACATAAGAGATAAAAGAATCCGGTTTTATGTCTTTGGAAGGTGTTCAAAAGAAAATGATACAGAGAATAAAACAGCTATTAGAAAATGAATTGCAACAGGCTTGTGACCATTGGAATGGGTAGATGTGGGAGTGCCAATGGAGACTACATTGAAGGACGTAAGGGATAGATAGATTTGCCATAAATTGTAAAAAAGTATTTCTTTTTTGATTCAGTCCTCGTGGTTTTATTATAAACCGAAAAAAAAAACGCTCGTTTTTTAACTTCCAGAGTGCGAAATTGTACACATTGACCATTCAATCTAAATACTGAAAATATCACACGAATGAACTTATTCCACGGTACAAATCGATAACACTTCTGCTCCAACACACTCATGTAAAAGAGAATATAAGTAAGAAAATAGGAAACTCGCGTGGGATGTTGAAACCTACGCATTTGTCTCGTCTTCTCTTTTATTTTAAAATTTTATTACAAAAGAACTTCTTTAAAAATCGAATAGAAAATACAAGTATGTTTAAGGACTTCATTCAAATCCGTCTGAAGAATTTTTCATTATTTCGGTAGAAATTCTTCAACACATTTAAATTCAGACACGTTTCATTATCAGAGAAATGTACTTTGTTTTTTAAATGCAATTACGTAAGCTAGTTAAGAGCGAATAAATAACTGTATAAATTTTCTTGGACATTAGAAATAATACTTTTTCTTTGTAAAATATTTCCATTCATTAAGAAAAATGTTAAGAAAATATTCACCGCTTAGTTTTTAATGGACCTAATTTGTTTAAAAAAGTAAAGTAAGGACTTAGAAGCATTTGCGTTTGAAATGAATTTAGAAAAGTGTATAAAGCTCCTTTCGTTGTTTAAATAATTGAGCATTATTTTGTTTTGCTTCTTTTCAACTTAATGTTTTATGATTATTTTGAAATGCTCATTCATTATCCTTCATTTAAGAGAGAAGTATTTTTAGAAATTATACATTTAAAGTATCTTTGTTATGTTTCTGAAGTTTCTTAAGGAGAATTTATCATTTTAATTTGCAAGCTGCTTTCAAAAACGTATCGAATAATTTAACTAAAAGAAATTATCTAGTCTGCTTTATATTTATAACTGTATATGCCTTGTTTAGAATGTTATAATATTTTAATTATGGCACTGTTGTTAATTCCAAGATAATTAATGATATAAAATATATTTTAAATACATAAAATAAGAATATATAACTAATTTCAAGTGAAAAATGCAAGAAAATACTATCCTTAATCGGTAATATTTGAAAAATAAAAATAGTTGCATGTGGAAAAGAAAAATAAAACTTTCCCCGTTAGTAAAAGATCATTATTTTGAATTTTTTTTTTTTATTTTACTTATGATTTAAAATATTTCAACAGAAATACAGTCATTAATGCAAAAGCTATTTTATAATACCGGTAATTTTTCTACTATTGTATCTAAAGATGCTGAAGCAGGAACAAACATTAAAACTGTCTGGCTTTAAAGATAAAAGAATGAGAAATTCAACAAATAAAAAAATATAGATTAAATTAAATATATCGCATATTTACGTTTTAAAATACTTTTAATGGAAATGTAATATACGTTTAATTTAATCCACATTACGTTTTTTATTGTGAATGTGGGTTTATAGCGCACGAACCTAATCTGGTTATGCAACACCAAACATTCATTGATAATTATATTATCCTTTTATATATTCACCAAATTAAAAAAAATGTATAAACAATCCAGATTAGAAGCAATACTTGTAAAATATTTTTTCAAAATACTTCCTTTCAAAATATTTTAATAATTGATGTACAACTAATACAATACATAAATGTAGCGTTTTCTCAAACTATGCAAAACTTACGATTAATACATAAAATAACTGGAAAACTCTATTTAATGGATTTTAAATAAAGTTTATTGAAATCCTAAAAGACACATTTTTAGAGAGATGGATAAAAAGATGAATGAGCCTTTCGTCCTTCAAACCACTTAATACATATTTCAATACATAATACATAGTTCAATTTGAGGTTATGAAATATGTATTGATTTCTAATTCTATTTTTGAATATGTGTTCAGTTCTAATTTCTATTTTAAAGTTATAGCTGCTATATATATATATATATATATATATATATATATACTAAAACTTTTATTAAAATGCTTTATTAACATTAAAAATCAAAAAACCTCTCCAAGAAGAAGATTTTTAAAAGTTTTTAATTTTAAATAGAATTTCACATCATGCTAAAATTTGATATTTTAACCTCATGTAATGCATAAAACTACTTTTGTTTACATAATTCTAACTTCAAATCAAGAATATCACAAATGCAAGCATAATTAACATTTAAATTGAAATACATGAACTGATACATTTATTTTGATACAAAGAAGTCATCAAATAAGTCAAAATTTTTAAGTTTCCTTAAAAATCTAATATATTTTTTAAACTCTGAAACGAAAGAAGAAATAATTCCATTACGTTTGATGCAAGATCCATGAGTTATATTCAAATAAAAAAGTTTATGGATGATAAAGAATATTAAGATATAATCTTAACCGAACAAAATTCGCTTCACAAGATAAGGGAAGCAACTAATGTGCTTTAAAGCTAAAGCTAAATCAAATTTTTAAGGCTCTAACACTTGTTCAGAAAGCCATTTTGCTACTGACGATCTCCCGCTTTAATATGTGCCTGGAACATAAGGTTCCTATCGCAATGTGGCTTAAAGGTTTGTGGATAGTTAAGTGCGTTAAAAGGAACATTCTTTGGAAATTTATTCTCCGGAAACCGTAAAGTATTTTTAGATAAAATTCCATCAAAACTATTACTTTACATTTAACTTATGGAAGAAAAGATTCAATTCTTCTAAGAGGAAGGAGAAATTGCTCCTTATTTCCCTTATGAAAGAGAATAAATTTACCACTTGAAATAAATTACTATAGTTCTCTTTTTTGGTATCAAAACATATTTTAAGATAGCTTCATAAGAACTAATTCTCAATTTTTTTTATAAGTGTTGCATCAATAGAATAAAAATCTTTAATTGTGAATCTTAAAATATATTTTTTAAGTCCGTGATTATTTCACAGAAATAATTAAATAAATACTTATTATGCTATTGATAACAAAACGTAAGTAGGAGAATTCTAAAGATTTAATTATAGCTAAGAAATAATCGAAATATCTGGATAAGATTTCTTCTGCATTTTAATTGATATTTAAGTACGTAATGTTGTAAATTAATCCTATGAATGTTGATTTGTTTGATTTCAAAAAGACTTATTTTGAAGAACCCGCAGTATGTGAATAAAATAGAATTCTATCTGCTGAGTTCTATAATGATGGCCTTCGAGAGGTCAGAAATATCTAGAAGGTGACTATATATCAAAGTCTAAGAATATAAATAAAAATTAAGTTTCTATCTGGATTGTTTTTAGTATTAATTAAAACTTTACGACAGCCGAGATAATAGTTAAAACTTTAGGATACTGAGGGTTACTTTAATTTAATGCTTTCTGAAGCCAAACAAATGAGCATTCATAGCTGTAATGTAACGTTACGTACACAAAGTCTAATTAATTAGCAGAATAAACTTTGTTCAGATATCTTGTTTATTTCTTAGTAATAATTAAAACTTTACAATGCTCCTTCTTACTCGATCCACACGAGGGCTATTGAGACTTTGTTACATCTAATACTTAATTGCTCTTGTATTTCACATAACGGGTATTTAGTAGAATAAACGTTCAAACATGCGGTTAAGTGTAAAATACTACTGTCCGTAAAATAATTATGTAGAAATAGATTTTAACTTCAATTTTCAAGCAACAATGTTTCAAACTTTCATTCCCTTATCCAGAAGAGTCATGGTAGCCCAATGTTAATGGTCGTGGACTCTCAGCCTGCGTTGTTTTTGTCCAGTCGTTGGTTTGAGTCTTGATGCCACCGAAGACATACCTGAAGCAGGGCCGATGCACGTTAAATCTAGTCCAAGAACTAAGTCCTCTAATTGGTGTAGTGTAAAAGTGAGGAGATGGAGGTGCCAGCTCAAGTGTCGTCTTTGTTACTTTACCGAAGTTCAATGGTACGAAGTCCGCGTCGCCGATAACATTCTTTCATCTCACCTCTCTTTTCTCTCGCCCTTTTACCAAAAGCTTCCATTTAAAATGTCCTGTTGTTGAAAGGAAATCTATTTGTCTGAAATCCGTGTGTGAATATTCTAATTTGCATATCATACTTAAATCCAGTAATCTTACGGCTCTTAAAATTATCCAACACATTTTATAATTGTTTCAATATCTGGTTACATTGCTAAATTTTCAATTTTCCATAATGTGGGCTGATAATTATTTTTGTCTAGTTATTAATTTATGAATTTTCTGTGTGTATTACTTGAATCAAATCTGTCGCCGGCAGACTGACTGGGGACATGAGTCATAGTATCAGCATTCGTTATTACCAGGAAATCGTGTCGTCAATGGGATACAGATATATATCCATTCCAAAAGAAATTAAAAGTGAAAAATTGGAAGTATTAGAAATATGACGTCTCATCCTGCAAACAATTGTAAGCTTTTATTTTCATTTTATCTTCGGAATCATATTTTATCTTTTGTTTTTTGTTCCAATACGTACGGTTGTTTGTTGTCCTTTACTGTTGTACAAATTGTTAAAAAAATTTTTTTCCCAATAAATGCTGAGTGCTGGGGTGATTGTCTCTTGGGGAGCTGGTTAGCAGCTCTAAACCTTTTGGGTGAGCTCGGTCACCTAGGGCATTTTGCCAATGGCCCTCGGTTAACTTTTGGTTCCACGTTAATATACAATGACTTTTAATCCAAAATCAGCTTTTATTTAGGTTTTATTATAATGGGCATTCTGTAATTATTTAACTGCACCACTGGATATGTTGGTCTGTACTATAAAAGTCAGTTTCAAGGCTTAGGATTTGAATACCGTTACTTATTTTAAAACGAAATTATGCATTCCTTTATGGCTTTAATAAATTTCCTCAAAAGCGCAGACTTTTCTTTCTTTTAAAATAATAATGACAACCATTAATAAAAAGCCCTCAAAAAGGAACATTACTAATTTATATTGAACCTTCATATTGTATTAAGGTTTCTGAGATGTTTCCGACAAGAAAAAAATAAACTTATTTTAGGTAAATTTTAAATAATTTTTACTTGTTTAAAATTAAAAGCAATGGAGAAAAAGAGAAAGAGAGAAGATATATTTTAACTATGAGATAATTGTATATATTTGTATTTGATTATGCAAAGAAATTCAGACCTATATAATTACGTTCGAGCGATTATTATTCAACATCTGTACTTACGAATGTAAGTCATGTACTTACCTTTAGGTACATCTTGCATACAATCTGCAGCATTTACTACTAAAAATTTGAAGAGTTCTTATAAACATAGAATTCTATAGACTGAAACTATATATAATCATTATTTAAAAAATTTAATTCAATAAATTTTAATTTCTTAAAAAATTATATCATTCTAATTTCCCCAAATTGGTTAAACAAAAATATTGTGTAATACTTAAACTTCGTGAGTGTTTATTAGAAAACTTTTATGTTCTCTGTACAGGAAATAACCCCATTTCATAAAATGCCAAAATATGAGCACTGTGGAAAAGTAGATTTTGGGGAAAGTATACCAGAATTCTGGAAAAAAAATCACATTTTGAACAAAACGCATACAATGATATTTTTCTTCATTACCTGATACATTTACTTACAATTTTAAAATTCGATTATCTGACGTTCTATTTACAAAATTCTCATAGTGTGAGTGAATGTTAGCGAGGGTGGAATTTAACGCCACTTTAGCAGATGTAGCCATGCTGTAACAAACAATTGTGATATAAAAATTTGAAAAAGAATAAATAAATTTAAAAATTATTTATAAAAGGACTGTCGAAAATAACGAAGTAGGTTATTCCGTGGTCGGACCACCCGTGTTTCCTTAAGACAATTTGCCCCACGGGAAAGAAGTAAGATCACTAATATGTCTTGAGGTCATGATGCCCTTACCTAATAAAGAAGGTAAGCCCCCGGGGACAAAATTGTTTTAGCTAATTAATCTACGGAATCAGCAATCTATTTTTAGCAGCAAAATCAAAAAAGTGGAAAATTGAATGCATATTGGTGTCTCGCTTACCGTAAAAGACAAATTTAAAACTATTTGCAGCAAGTAACCAATTCCTAAATCTGTTACAGAACGATAACTAAATTGTTGAGCCAAACTGTATCTATTGATAATAACGATAGAAACTTGCTCTGCTTGATTGAATCGACTGATAAATTTTGCGGTTGTTTTAGCGCTCGAAGGAAGCAAATGTTCAAGAGCACTTCGCAAGCTGTTACAAAGTGTCTTCATTCACGGAAAGATTTATTCAGCTGTTGCAATTAGAAAGAGATTATTCAGACGTTATTGCAGAAATACTTCACTTGAGAAAATGTCACTTTGGGCATTCCGTTCCACCGAATACTAATTGGAACCTCTGACGCGTGAACGGTTTTCACCACTTAGAATTATTTGAAATATAACTCCCCTCTACCTATTTAAAGGACGAAAAATTATACCAAGGAGTATCAAATGTATAAACGAGACTCTGTTTAAAAATTATTTTTTTGAATACTACTTCCCAAAATCATGTTAATGTTTACAGTGGTAGCGCTACACGCTAATGTTACAGATACAAGTGGGATGAAAGGAAATTTCTAGACAACAAAAATAAATAAATCCTGAGAGGGGGCTCCGAAGTGTGAAGAGGACATATGCTCATAAAATTTAAGAATTTGGGAACAAAATGTTAAGTCTTTGACACTTTCTGATTGAATTCGGATAGAGAAGTAAATGTATATATATATGTGTGTGTGTGTGTGTGTATTCTGGAACTTATGCGCAATTATATGTCAAAGTCATGCTGAAAGAGGGCGCCCGAGTTGGCGAGGATCACACAGCAAGTTACAGCAGAGAAATGAGAGAACAGCGTCAGGTAGCGCAGGCTGCTTCTACACCATAAATACAAACGGGAATTTCACGAAATAATATTATTTACTCTTTATTTAGTAAGAAATTAAAAAGGGTTCAGGATGTTCTATTATTCGTGCTACTCTAAAGAGGAAATCATTATATTTAAAAGTGGAACAAAAGGGTTTGCATTATGGAATTGAAAGAAAAAAGAAAAATGATAAATTGACTTAATTCATATATATGATTAATCAATTTATTATCTTTCTTTTTATTTTTTTATATATATATATATAAATATCTCGAGTATTCAATCGTGATCAATGATAATTTTATTAAAAAACGTATGGATTATTTAAAATAATCCATACGTTTCAAGCTCTTATTACTCAAGCTCTTGCTTTATAATAATATAAATATATTCAATAAAAATACTCTTATGCATTGCTAACGCTTAATTAGATATTCGAAACAATGCAATCATTATATTACAGAAAAAATATACAATGCAAAATAAGTTTTTCACAGTCATATTTTTGTCTTTCTATTTAAACACCACATTAAAAGAGATATAAAATGTATAAAAGAATTTTTTTTTCTATTGGTGTACATTCATCTCCATTACCCTTAATCACAACACATTCTACACTTGATGCGAAAGTCTCCACTGCATAAGTCTCACAATGCAGGACAGCAAATTTTGCACATATATTTCCTTTTAGTAATTTTTTAAATTTTTAAAGAAATGGAAAGCAAGATAACTAAGTGATAAGAAAATAGAATTTATACACGTATTTTGCTTTATAATTCCTACAGTTCCATGCGGTGTAAATGAAATTAAAATTAAATTTATCCCCAAAAATTCGGAAGTTTGTGACTTCTCTCGTCTCTGCTCTAATCAGCGGCACTGTTTCTATATCTCCTCATTTAATATCTAAACATTTCTCTCCAAAGTATAGCAATTTTTTTTTTATTCTCATATGACTATTGGAAGTCCTACGAGTACGGAGACAACTGCGCACTAACTCTTTTACTTGTTTGTTTCATGAAAATCTTTCCCCTCTTAACGTTTTCTTGAGGGATACGCGCAAATGGTGATCGAAAAATACTCAGTCGGACTATATGAAGGATGTTCAAGGATTGTTGCATGAAGTTTCTCTAATTTTTCTTTTGCTATGCCAATTGTGAGAGATTTTACATTATCCTGAACGGGTCGCAATGGAAAATTTTTAAGGCCGGTATCATTTTTAAACATTCGCCAAAAGTTCATAGAAAAACACTACATTAATTATATACCGGCTATGATGAAATTAGACGTGAGTGATGTTGGTGTTTGATGGTGCAAAAGCCAGATGTGGTCAGATTGTGCCAAATAAGGTGTAACTGGGATCTAGACATTTTTAAAAGATAAAAATTTAAAAATGATTGACAAGAAGGAGAATCAAAAATAGAGAAGGATCGCTAGGATAACCCGGGCGCGTTTCACCCGCGTTTACCAAAGACAGTAAATTACAAGGGAAATAAGAAAAAAAAATAGGTGTACGCAACACCATCGGAATCTCAAAAACAATAGCTAGAACAATCCTAATAGATATCCGAGTTTTGTTTCAAGTGGAGGAGTTTCACTTATTGTGCATCACTCCACACTAATAAATTAATTCATTAAGAACAAAACGATATCAAATGATTGGTTTGATTAAGCTTTAAATAATTTACCTGGGCAAAATATACAAAAATCGCCAGCCATTGTTAAAAAGACTCGTTTGCGAGTGAATCGCCTTCATACTTGAGCGACAAGCAAAGTGCAACTTCTACACCTGAAGATTATCTATGATTCATTTATACCAGAGTAAATAATAGGTACAGTTTATCCTTCTCCCCTTATTTTTCTACCTCTAGAACAACATTTCATTCTCAACAGATCTTGAGCGAAAGACACCTAAATTGCAACCTCATTCACTTAAGTTTCAACAGTATTCCATTTTAGAACTTTGAATTCTACTTTATTTTGATGCACAATAACTTTAAATGTTCTATAAAATAATATTTCCAGAATTCTGTTCTCAAATCGCTAGTTATGAAATTAACAATTCATCTCTCCAAGCTACTTATGAATTTGAATTTCAGTGTTCAAAGGGAAAATAAGGAATATAAGGGGGAATAAATAATTTAATCATAAGTCATGTTTAGAAAAGAAATGGTTGCTGAATAATTCAGTAGTATACAAGTACGATGAATAAATATATTTTAACCCACATATTCAGAATTACTATTCTTCCATTATTATATTAAGGCCACAAATCTTTAAGAAATCAAATGCCAAAATCATAGTAAGGTTCAGGAATAACATGCTTTAAAATTCAGATAATAGTTTATCAGCTTTGAGTAAATAAATAAATTCTTAAAATGACAGTTTAATTGTGACCCCTTTGAGCCAAAGACATTTAAATCCAATAGAGAGGAATGAAAAATTCCTTCTTATAGACCAGCTTAATTTTATACAAGTTCTATGCACAGTTTTGCAAAGAACAGATTTAGTCTCCCAAGGTGTTCTTTTTTTAAGTTATTATTAAATTACTCAATTAAATATAAAAATTAAAGTAAACGATAAAATATTGAGAAAATTACGATAGTAAACTTTTCCAATATTAAAATTAAAGGAAAAGATACATTATTAAATTGAATATTATATCAGCTACATATAATTAAAATTGAAGCAAAAAATGAAAAAAAAAAAATGAAAAATGATCTGGTACGTCAAAAGGCCCCACCTAAAGCAATAGTCCCTTGGGTGGCTAATTAAGAAAATAATTACCGTGAGAAAGAAATTTGAATGATTTGTTGAGGTAAAAAGGGGTTTATTAGTATGCATTGAAAATTAGAATTTTCTTAAATAAAATATTTGGTTTTATGTTAAAAGTATGACAGAAGCGTTAAGCATTGATGTAAATGCTCTACCAAAAATAGAATTTTATTTACATTCATAACGAATGTTCAAGAATTCCCTCTCTTATAATACGTGTGTCTTAACAACCTTATCGTATTATACTCAACGTTTCATGCATTTATGATTTTTTTCATTTCAAGATACTTGATAAAAAATATACTGATTTATTTTTAGTATATTAATAAAAACAAAATTGTTATCAAAAAGCAAAATTACTTTAATTAATAATTATTTTCCTATTTTTGATGATTCATTAATATTAAATTACTTCACAAGGATTCCTAATAATTGTCAATCTATAAAATATTTCTTTTAAGTACTAGACAAGTTAAATATTCCTTTTTCTTAATGTTAATATTTTTTATCGAAAAGAGAAATTAGTATTTTTATATGTTTGTTTCAAACCTTGGTTACATAAGAGCTTAGATTTAATTGCGAATTTATTAACGTACTTCTTAACAGGTACTATATGCAGTCAAATTATTGGCACTGAAATCATTCATCAAAAGTGTAAGCTCATGGAAAAATGTTCTTTTAAAGAAATAAGGGAACATGTAAGTTCATACTTTTCCCACCCTTGAAACTAATTCAATATTATCTTTCACTGAAAGAATGCAGATAAAAACAATTGTTAAAAACAGATCAATAAAACTTAATATTGAGTTGTAAACACGCGCTTTTCAGAAACAAACAAATCATTCTACAAGCACGGACATTGGCCCATGTTTGGACTTTTGAAAAGAAACCATTGTTTTGGCAGAGGAGAAAAAGAATATTCCAATAAATGGAAGTTGGAAAAATGTCCTTACCTAAATTTTATGTTTTGTTATTAATGTTATGCTGAAAAATATTGTGATCGTCTTCGTGTAGCCTCTTCGTTCTCTGTGGATTTCCAATTTTTTAACAACTAATGCTATAGTTTTATGTTATGCAGATTATACTGGAAAGAAAAAGTTAAGAAATACTGATATGTCTATAAGTGTTAATGATGCCATGCCACTCTTCTCTGCGAATAAAAAGATAAATATTAAAATAAATTACTCCCTATGTCCCGTAAAATAATTGTAGCAAAAGAAAATAAATATGGAACACAACATTTACTATCAAAATCTTGATTAAATTAAATAATAAGGTAAAAAAAAATACTCCTAATTTTATTTTAAATGTTCAGATATTTTCAATAATTTTGCTACTGCATCAAAGCTTGTAAATGTTTCGTCAGAAAATACTTTTGACAGACAAAATTCTATTAATCATTATTATTCTTTTTTTTTTTGTAAGAAATGGTTCGATGGAGTTTGAAACTTGCTTTATGGATTTTTCTTTCTTCAAAATTTAGAATAATGTAGATTTGAGAGCTTAAATGGCATGAACTACTGATCTCATGATACCTCTTCATACCTCTTCTGTGTAGAGAAAATCTAGTAATTAAAATGTTTCTCCATAAGCTTTGCATTTATATCCCTGAGTTTGTTTTTTTTAAATAATCAATATTAGCATAAAATTCACTTCGGCAATTATTTTTTGGAAGCAAATATTCAGATTTTCATTCTGTTGCACTTAAATTATATTGCGGCTAACGTAATTTCACCTTTCTGCAACGTTTCGTTTTTCTTTTAATACGTCAAGAACGGGACAGTTACAACTCGATCTTTGTTTACCCTAGTTTTACAATGGGTTGCTATTCAACCGAAATAAAACGAATGTTCAATCAGCAGATGAAATTTTAAAAAATTATAATTCATAGTAATTAGGTTAACCTATAAATTGAAAAATATCAAACAAATGCCATGAAACATTGATTTTGATTGAAAGCTTCGCAATTTTGTGCTACAACATAGTTTACTGAAACTTTTTGTAAAATTATGTAATAATAAAGCAACATATCTTTGTTCGAAAATAGATAACGAATAACGGATGAACAAGTTATAATAAAATTTAGATACCATTAAATTCCTTTTAATATTTATCGAATAACAAAGAATTTTCACTCTTCAAATAGCAGCGCATTTTCCTTTAAATAATTTCATCTTAGTTGGGATAATAATCCTTTAATTATTTTCTTTCTAAAAGCATGATTCGTGCTAGTTTAAAGCTCGAGTTTTAGAACAAATCTAAATTTTAAATAAAACTATGGAAACATTTTAGTACAAGGATTTTATTTTTTAAACCATCCTATATATAATGTACTTTACGTCAACAACAAAGTTAAACTAACCGTAAGTGGTAAAATTTACTAACTTCCGTAAAACAAAGTTACCCAAGTTTCACGTCTATAATCGTAAAATATCTGAACTTTTCAAAGCCTCTGCTATAATATATCGGCTTATACGAGCGAGTATATCGTAAAAAGTTTTTTTTTTTGTAACCTAAGGTTATTTTTTTTTTATTTTTTACTTGCAAACAGAAAAAAAAATACATTAAAAAACTTTTTTTAAAAAAAAATAAAGATCCTGTCTAATATCGTTCCAAGATTCCATACGCAAAATCGCATTCTGTAGTCTGAGGGAAGATTAACTGAAGAACACAAAGAAGATGCAATTTTTACAGAAATAAAAACGAAAATGTACTTCCATTTAAGTTTCGTTCTAATATAAAAACTTGACTTCTTCCGTTTCGTATAAATCTCGAAAACCTTTTTAAGAGGGAGACTTTTTTTCTATTTAATCTACCTACTTGATTCTAAATTTAGAAAACGTTGCCGTGGTTTTTCAATTTTCTAATAGCTATTTTAAAATTTTCTTTGGAGAAAAAGGTAGAATAATGGGTTTTAAAATATACCATGTTCAAGTCTAGGTAAGAGACAGGATAGATAAAACTTTTACGATGATTATTCAAATAAAATCTCAAAATTTAGCTTTTTATTGCTTTATCAATAGGAACCTTTGTATTTCGAATGAATACTCTAATAATCCATTTGTGTGTATATGCAAATTCAATTATACTAGACTCTATTTAGTTAAATATTACTACAATAACAATTTAAAGTCGAGAACAAAATTAATGACAGTCGTTGTTTGAAGACCCAAGGAATGCTAATTCACTTCTCAATTCTAGGAATGAGGAACAATAGAAAAACCCCTTATCGCACACTTTGAATAACATCCTACTGGACTTAATATGGCATGATAATTGTTTTTTTTTATTATTTCAATGTTTATTAATGTCACGCATAGATGAAACGCGAAGGGTTTTGACAACGGACTTCGTAAGTTTCAGCCTCGGTTAAGTAATGAGGAAGACATGTGATCCTTTCCAATCAGTGAATGTAGAGCTTAATGACGCAAGAGCCAGGTATGACTACGCTGCGTAAGACAAGGTGTAAAAGGGATGCACATGTTTCAGAAATGGGAAAAATGGAAATAGTTTTACAAGAAGGAGGTTCGAAAATAGAGAAGAATAAATAGGATGTCCCAGGGGTGTGTCACTCCACTCTAAAAACCAGTCTCAAAGTAAAGACATTGAGCCTCGATATATTTAATATGCATCATCATCGGGAATCGAACACTCGACTCGACAAAAATAACGCCGTCGATGAGATCGCGACCCTGACCATTCAGTTGTTTCGGCTGCGTGTAATATGATAAGGACTTTTGAAAAGGCAGATATATATATATATATATATTCTTAAGTGTCATAAGGTATTAAAAAAATAGGCGCATGTGTTAAAAAATATTCATTTTTAAAATCAAGTGCATGTATGTAGGTGACATACACTTTTAAATGAAATATGAACTGGACTGGACTTTGACACGAGGGGCCTACCCAGCCATGTTCGATTTCTGATCCAAAAAAGGCACTTTATGTACAGTAAAAGGGGTTGTTGAACGATGAATGAGACTCGGACTCTAATAGTGTACTGTAAAAGTTGTGTGAAGTGATGTAATATGAAAGTTATGATAATGAAGCACCAGGAGGAGCTCACGGCATTCGACAACAGCACAAAATTACGAGTTTTGTCACTAACAGCCATGTGTAACTCTTTTGAAATATTAATTCAAATGTTTACAATTTTCTTTCAATATATAATTTAAAATAACTCGAAATACTCTTACGTAATCACATTCGGTTCTTTAAATTATACATTGAATTTCATCGCAACAATTGATTACATCATCAATTGTCTTAATGCAATTAACCTCAATTTTAAATTTAAAAAAAAATCCTGCATCCTATATTGTATAGTTACAAATGTTATAATTAACCATTACAATAAATATGATGCCATATATCCTAGAATATATCTATAAATTTTGATAAAAGTCGTTTAATTGAATAAATTATTCAACCTTTTTTTTAGCATTAAAAATTTTTAAAGATAAAACAGAAAAGGTACTATAAAACCATTACTAAATGTTTAAAACTAGAAGAAAATTTATTTCTATTATTCATTACCATTGAATCATTTTAGGATTTTTTTAATGAATGAATTTTAAAACAGCATAAACTCCTTTACTATATTATCACTTGCTTAAAATTCCATAAAACAAACAAAAAATTCTTAAACATTCAATTTTCTTTCATTAGAATTTCTATATCATAAATCTAATTTTTATGCTTCAAACACGTCTAGAAGAAGGGAGTCCTCTTTTATCTGAAACTTCTAATTTTTAATAACGCTTTGTGATTCCACAAAACCCAAAATTTATTCACAAAACAAGCTTAACTTGACAAAGACTAAAACTGTTTACTCAGTCAATATTTGCAGTTACTCTCTCAAAGGCCTGTTTTATTTCAGAGTCGTTTGCCTAACGGCCATTTTAAACACCAACTCAGAACAGATGTTTGGCATTTTACGGATCAAACAGCGCTTTTGCAGTCAAAAAATAAATGCTTTCATACAGCTTACACTCTTTCACCCTGTGGCTATACAGACTTTTAATGCACAGTTTATACGAACATTCCTGTAAGCTTTGTTTCATACTCAACACAATCTTTTATTTTAGCGAAAGAAATAGTATTTGATAAGGTATGTTATATCTCCAGCTTATTTCAAATGCTGTACAGCGCGTGAGAGAAAAAACATATTTAAAGTTTATATCTTCCTGGAATTTATGATTACATTCAAAACAATAAAAGTGCTGTAAATGGAAATGGGAGAACCTTACGTTTAGGAATACAGCTCTTTTTTAAGGAATTGTTCTCTTGGAATTTATGCTTTAATACTGGAAATATTGAAAGCAAATAGGTTTATTTTATTTTACTCCTTACAAATAAGTACGTATAGTACATATTTAGATAATAACATCTTGTTATCATTTCCTTCTCCTTACATTCTAAATAAATACGAATAACTAATTAACAGAGTCAACTGAATGGAAAATCACACAGTGATGGCAACAAAGTTATTTGATTAAGATTTATGAATATTTAAAACTTAAACTATACTCTGCAATATTTGCGGAAAGAGTCCCTATGTGCATCAAAACCTAAAGTTTAATATAATAACTATTTATCTTATCTAATAAATTGGATTCGAATCCTTAATAGATTAAGAGATGATGGTCCGATTATACAGAATCTTACCTGATCGACATTTGATCATTTTGAACTATTGTCAATACAATCACTACTTCTTCGTTTTTCGTCTCCACGTTATTGCTATGCATTTAATTACGTGTTAAATTCCTCGCTGCCTCGAAATCCAATTTATCAAAACTTTTCACTACACTTCAATAATTCTAATTATAATCTATATAAGTGACGTTTAATCAGTTAGGGAAGACCTTAAATTCAAACAATATTAATTTAAATTCCCAAAGTGATAGCTGAAAGAGAAAAAATGCAAGAGACACCTTATCCTTCCTTAACTAATGACATTCTTATTGATGTTTGTGAAAACAATTGTTTTGTCAGTCATAAGGTGCGTACACATTTTAGAACTGAACCGTTCGTAAACGATAACTAGCGAACACACAGTGAATTCACGATTCACATTGAGAAGACTTCGTTTGTATTTCGTTGGTTTTCTTACTGTTCATGAGCCTCCAAGCACGAACAACAGCTCTGACTACTAACTGATAATGTTTCTCAACTTATTATTCGTTGCTCCTGGATCGCCGGAAGTTCAGTTTGAAAACAAAATCAATGAAGGTTTCACGAGAAATAAGGGATTTCTGCTTGCGTAAAAACGTGCATACATCTTTACTCGTCAGCAAATAAAACAGATAGTTAATAAGAAATAGAAGATGTGATGCATTGCAAGTCTTCTTTATGTTTTTCTGATCAGAGCTTTTGATAGTTTAATAAGATTCAGGAAGTCAGAGCCCAGGCTAGGATGGAAAGTGTCATTGAGGGTAGAGAGAGTTTTGCCTTCCAGTGTCATATCATAATTTTATAAGCAAATCAATGAGAAAATTTACATAAAATTTAAAAACAACATCTCACACACACATATATATATATATATATGTGTGTGTGTGTGTGTGTATTAATCATTTATGATATATCATTATTAATTATATATTTTATAAAATTTCATTTTCAAATTTGTATATTCTTATTTGATCCTATGCAGCTCAAAATACAAAAATAATTAATACATTTTCTGAAATTGCGCGATATATTTTCAATCTGTTTAATATCTCATAAAATTCGTGAGTGACTACGGGTGTGAGCTTGCTGTCGGCAGTTTAACCGTCGAGTCGTGGGTTCGATTCCTGATGCCCTTTTAGAGTCGCCGTGAAGCGGGGTTGATTCACGTTAAATCTGTCTAAGCTCCACGTCCACTCGTTGGCGTGGTGTAGAAATTTGAAGGAGGGGGTGCCTGCTCATCTTTGTCACATGATCGAGGTTCAAAATTAAGGGGTTGGTCAACAAAAGCATTCGTATTGCTTCATGGTGCGAAATTATTAAACAATGAATCAATGGAAAATTGCTTTTGTTTTCCCCATATGTCGTTGCTGAGGCATCTTGGTGTTACTATTGTGTAAGTGTCATCTGTTAAATGAATGAAAACAAATATGTTATTGATCTATAGGTTAATTTTGATTGGTGCGGCATTTAGTCGTCGTCGACAATTTGACTTGGATTCTTTGCTATGCACCTGAAACTAACTAACATTGAAAACAATGGGTTGATTCTAATGATTGTACTCTAAAGAAAACGACAACCTTTTGCTCAGAACATTATAGTCAGAACATAAACAGTACATCAGTACCAGAACAAAAGGAACAAAAACAGTAAATCAGTACCAGAACGAAAGGAACATAAACAGTACATCAGTAACATCAATATAGAACAAATAAACAGATTATCACGGACTTCGAGTGGGTGAAAAAATTTATGCAGGAAAATAATTGATGAGTGGTTCGACAAAAAAAGAACTAATTTATACCGCTGAAGAATATGGAAGTCAATAACGAGTTTACGTGGAAAGCTAGAACAATGTATTTCAACTGTTTCAAAATAATAAGCTGTTATTTTATTCCTATCCCTAGCACCAAATGAATTAGGTAGCCCTCCCGCTAATGGCAACAAAAAGATCTATATCCCACCATATCTTATTCAAAAAAATAGAGATAAGAATGAGCGCGTTTTTCTTTTGGCCTAAAATAAGATATTTCGACTGAAATGTCCTCTTTTAAATCTGCATAAGCAAAAAAAGTCTTACCCACAAAAAAGCGAAACAGAGGAAGATAATATGTTTACTTCACACAAATCATAATAAGCAATAATTTACTAACATAATTTAGATGACTTAGTAGAAAAAATATTTTGCCCAAAAATTTCCTTGTAATTGATTGTAATCTCACCACTACAGAAACAAATTTCCGAATTTTACATTGTTAAACTTAAAGTCTATCCATCAGACAGTTCCTATTTGCATTTATATAGCATTTGAGCCAGCAGGTTAATTACTAGCCAGTGTCTAGGTCGAGTGGCTAGCCCACCGCTGGACTTCTAGTTACATTCTCAAGCGAATTTGGTACTCATTTATCGACTTCGAAGGGAAGAAGGGCTGAGTGTAACCGTGACCCTCTGTACATGCCGAAACCACCATGAATCGAACCTACGTCTTCAGTGCTCGCAGTCAGACGCACTAATCGCTACACCACGGTGGGACCATAATTTCACGAAGCTTCAACAAGATTAAACCATACTGCACTTCTTTAACATTTAAATAGTGTTTTGGTAGTACGTAAACAGTATTTTATTTTTATTATTGCTCTTCAAAACAATTTCATAATGCTACACGTTTTAAAATGTCAAGTGTTACAATTTATTTAAAATTTAATGTTCCTCATTTCATTATACTGTCCATTTCGAAACTTTCTCAAGTCGGTAAATTATAAAAATTTTATTGTGTAGAAATAATTTAGAAAGGCACGATAAAAATACAACTAAAGACTTAACTACGTAGAAGTTCAGAATGGTGCCGTATCTTAAATTTTTTGTTACTCGATTTTTTCTTAAATGATTTAATTCTTTATCAACCGATGATACGTAAAAGTGCCACTTAGTTTAAAGATCTGGAAAAAAGGTTTTTTTTATTTGTATCATTTAATGGGCTACTTAACAGACAGCACTTTGCACCTTTCTATCTTCACTAAACGGTTGGAACCATTGTTGAAAGTGACATTCTTGTAGCATTTATTTCTCAGTAAATGGAACTTCGGAACAAGCGAAAGAAAGTTTTAATCCAATATTTATAAAAGAGAGTTTGATAAAGAAAAAAATGTAAGTGGTATATTTATTTCTATAAGTATACACATATTATAGTCTACGCATAAAACACGATATACACTATCTATATATTTTTAATTATTTTCAACTATTTTAATTTATATAATTCTTTTTGCAATTTTTTGTCACAACACAAGCTCCCTTCTATATATTTAATACATATAATATTAAGTATATCAGAAAGTTTTCTTCGTTTGTGATTATTCTGTTAGTTGTGTGGACTGAAGTTAGTTCCCGTAACAGCGCTAATTTATGTGATCACTCTCAAAGAATGTTGTGAAACCGATAAATAGTGGACTGGTAAGATATAGATTCCACATTTATGTCATAAATTAGAATGTGAGTTAGGTTTTATTCTAGAGAGTGAGACCTTGCATATTTCTTATTGATAATAAGTAATTTCGCTCGTGTAGTCTTGTGTGTCCTCAATTAAAGTATTGTAGCTTTTTTTACTACATTAAATTAAGATATGATACAAAGCTGAATATATATATATATATATATATATATATATATATATATATATATATGGCTTATCTTTAATTTCGTAGCAATATTAATCCATACAGATAACTGTTGACTAAAGGTAGTTCTTTCTTCGAAAAACAATTTTAAACAAATTATGAAAGTGAGCTGAAACTTCTCCCGTATTAAATAAAACTTGGAGCAACACCAGATACTCCAAAAATATATAAAATCCCACAAAAGATAATAATATTGCATCCCTTTGTGTTTTTTTTTTCCAGAAGAGCAACTTTTTCTTACAGGAAATAACCTGTGTAACATTCCATTAAGGTCAGAAGTTATAACAGAATAAATAGCAGGAGGACATTAATTTAAAATAAAAGATAACGTTATATGTATTTACAAAATAAACGGCCGCATCATAAATAGTTACATTTAATAGTGGCAGCACAAGCTCTTACAGCATTATTTCTTAAAAATGGTGGGACTTGACAGTTATTCTATGAAAGAGAGGAAAGAAGAATTTTTAAAAATAAATCCACTCGTAACAGGTTTTTATATAATATATATATATCATACATTTTATATTATAAAATGTATTGTTTGTTACCTAATATTGCATTATATAACATATATTATAACACTAGAGGTGTTCAAAAAATACCTTTTTTGACGCCGGATTACATCGTTAAGGCAAATTCCTGTAACCATTGTGTGCTGCCATCTACTAATTGTGTTAAAATAAATTTAACGTTAATTCACAGGTCAGTTTTGATATTGACGTCTTTGCTACATTACCCAAATGTGATTGTAACGCGCCAAGATGTCATCTACGATGAGACCTTATGACGTTGGGCTATTCGCGGTTTTCTCTTCTTAAACCTTGGTGACTTTTCATTAAGATTGATTGCTTTTGCTAAACAGACTTTGCCCAACTAAAAATGAAACGCGAATATGTAAATCGAAAGAAGGTAGAAATGAAGTGAAGCAAAAGAGTTAGGAAACATATAAACTCAGATTCAGAGCCGCGATAGAGGGTTTGAGTGGTTCTAGTGTTCGGCAATTGTTCCAAAGTAGGAGTGGAAATCGGAGCCGGGAATTGTTACAAGTTATCGGCGGGTTAATGTATGTTAGAAGTAAAGATAGTCTCAGAGTGATCTTAGTGGTAAGAGTCAGTTAGATTATTACTGGTAGATCGAGTTAATATAGTTAAGGCCTTGTCCGGGATAGCATTTATAATTGTCGTTATAATAGCAATCAACTAATAAATACTGTGTGTATGGGTCTAACGTCTTCTTGATTGACTTAATGACTTTTAGTGTTAATATAATGAGTTTAGCTATGGCACAAGAGGCAAACAGGAATTGTTTGCCGTCACACCCTGAGATGTTACTCCATTTCCATTCCCATTCTTTATATCATATTTCCCAATTCTAACACGATTACCTTTGAACTGCCCTCGTATATAGTATTATAATTATTAAAAATTTGAAATTTTACTATAGAATCCTTTAAAATTACGAATTAATTTTTAAACTTTAATACTGTTATATGTCTTTAAAATGGAAGAAAATAATTTATTTTACAACTTGTGTCATCATTTGCTGATTTAAACGTAATATATCTAACAAATAATTTGAATAAAAATGAATAATTTGTATCATTTTGCAGCTGTTTAGAATAATCAAAGACTTTAACAAATTTTCACAAATATTTTTTAAATACAAAATGAAGTAAACTCAATATAAGTTTCAAAAATTCTTTTTTTTTCTCTGAAGTGCCTTTGCACATTTATATATTTACTCATACTGCGCAAGCTTATATAGAAAACACTAAATATATAGTATAATAAGACCCATTAGTTTAGCGCTTCCGCGATGAATACTAATTCGATACAATACAGTCGTTTTGTTTTGTTATATTTATTTTCATATTTTCTTCACGTTCTAATGTTTCTTGTTAGTGTTATTAGAAATCAATTTATTATGTTATCCCTTACACCTATAATACTACACACAAGACTAAGAAAATAAATGGTGTCTATATGTATGGTAATTTGACACTAATTTTGAATAAATATATATATTATTACGTATTTGAATTTTCTAATGTACGTACATATTATGCATACCTATATGTTCATTTTGAAAATTAGAATAAGTGGAACTGTTGAAACATTTTTTTCTGCTTTTGCTAATCGTAATGAATTATTCAATCAAAATTCCTTCCTCATAAAAAAAAAAAACTACATACTCTTATATTGACGTAAAATGAACTGTATATTTCAGTTTGTATGTTTATGTAACTACAACACGGAAATTAATATAAAATGTCCAAAATTAAGGGAATTTTTTTTATTTATAATCAAGCGTTCCCCATTCCATTTGTGATGAAATATCCTCGTCTAACGTGGTCTCAAATAACGTTTCGTCGGGTAAAAATGCATCCTATGTGCTAAAGGAGGTTGGTAATGGATTATCGCCCTGACTTTCCTATAACTATCCTTATCGACTACTTTACGGTATTACTTGAACTGAGAGCTACGCTTTGAAATGCTTTTAAGTGATTTACGTAATTAGCATTGCTACAGTTTTGAATAGGTAAACCATGGCTTATACGTGTTGAACAACTGAAATTTAGCATCTGAAGCGTATCTGTCGAAGTATAGTGGCGTATCTGATGGAACTTTTACCTTTGTCTTTGGAACTTTACTAGTTTAGATCGTAAGTTTTGCACAAACGAAATAGTTAATGCAGATTTCTCCGCGATATTTTCGACTGATGTGAGCAATCGGGTTGTACTAAGACAGTGCAACAAGTTCGAACTAGCGTCAAATTCGCTTAACTCAGTATAAAGGCATCTTAATGCATGTTGAGATCAATAAAACGTGGCAATTATTCCGACTTGATACGATCGTATTAGATTTCATTAAACTGTAAATCATTAAGAAAGGCGAATGAAAATGAAGGTGTGAAATTTCAAGATGTAATGTAGGACAGAGTAATGAAAATGACATTGACGGTCGTTTATTGAGTTTATTTAATTCTGACGTTGATGAATCGGATTATAAAAAACGTTATTTATTTTATTTATAAAGTTATGTTTGATTACAAAATTTACAAATTTATTTTCATAATATGGTAATTTATGGTGACAAACAAATTTTACCTAACGCGCAAAAATAACGTCTGTTAGATTTAGTTACGTTAATCAGCAGTCTTCGAGTTCGGAAAGTTCTGGGGAAGATGTTTGTTTATGTATAACTGTTTACAGTTGTGTTGTAAATGCAATAAAATACTATCAATGACGTTTACATTAATATGGAAAGGAATTACTGAATAAATGAATTTTAAGTAACGTATTTCGGAATACTTTGGATCGGCGTATGCGGCGATGTGGCATTTCCGATGAACTTTCAATCGCTTTTGTAATCAATTATTATATGCGCAGGATGGCTTATCTAACCAAAATTATGATGTCATATAAGAAGTGTAGTGGATAAGAGAGATGAAAAAAATTTGAATATGTGTGTATAAATGCGAGAGAATTATTAAAGTAGAGGTTCATTGTACAAGACACTAATCTGGCTCTGTTGAGCCAAACAATGTGCAACTGGGAACTAGACAAGAGAAAAAAATTATAGATTAAAAATTTTTTGAAAAGAGGAATGGTCTAAAATAGAGAAAGATTGATAGGTTATCCTAGGAGGAGATGTCACACGCGTATTTATCAAAGATATTAAACCCATGGTAAAGAAAAAAAAATCACTAAGGTACCTCAGGGTCATGATATTTGTACTTACCAAAGGATAATAAAGAAATGAGCAGGTATTAGAGAGAAATAGATAGTGATAGAGTAATTGCTTATTAACGTCGATCTTAGAAGTGGCAAGTGGTAATTTTGAACCTCAGTCAAGTGACCAGAACGACACCTGAGCTGGCATCCTCTCTCTAAACTAACCCACAATGTCAACTAGAGGACTTGGAGGCTCGACAAATTCACCGTGGTGCAACCCCATAAGACGGACATTTGGTGGCATTTGGATTCAAGTCCCCAATTTGGCGTCTACGCCCTGTAAAATTAGAGAGAGATAATATAATATAGAAGAATTAGCTAGGTTGATGAGAGCTCTTAAGGTACGTGGAAGTGTACGGTGACTTATTAAGATTGTATCCCTGACATGGATCCCGAAACTAGAAATATATTAGAATTGGATCCAGTAAATTCAACCGAAGTATCCTTCGTTATTAAGATAAGTAGAATTACGAATAATAGTGTTTTTATTAAGGATGCGATTAAGCAAACTCTCCATATTAGTGAATTATTTTGATTTATAGCTCATTTTAAGCTTAAATAAATAGGTTACAATTTTCTATATTAATTACATATTGCATCACAATGTCTCTTAATAACGCTGGATGTTTGTTACATTTTGGTTGTACTAATAGTCAAAATAAAAACAATTCACGTACTTCTGTATCCTATTTAATTTTATAATCATTTTATCATACTTTATTAACTAAAAAGTAAGTTAAATTACCATTTTATTTCTTTAAAAAAAAAACACCTTAAATTGCTTCTATTTCAACACTTACATTTTAAAAAAATTAAATAATTCAATAAATACACATCTTCAGGAAAATTTCTTGGTTTATCTCGTAATGCAATGACATTGCACCACACACACATTTGTATGAAGTTAATTAACACTCTTCATTAAAATCTCTCTTACTCTCTCTCATGCATTCACAATTTCATCTTCATCGGTACCATACTTCAAGCAAATTTGATTATTTTACATTTATTCTCATCAGTTTTTTAGAAATAGATGGATAATGAACTGTGCTGCTAGATGCATAATTGATTCATTCATTAGAAACGAGAATGTTTATAAGAATATTTTTTTGTCTTTACATTCAACGAAAGTAGTATAATACTTCATCTAGAACGTTCTACATAGCAATTTGGTTCTAAATGAGAACTAGAAATCAAATCGAATGAATTATTGATGAGGATTCTCCTGGATCAAATTTATTATGCACAAAGCTTCTCCTCAGATGGCATATTTCTTACATTTCATTCACAGAAGCGCATGTAATTCCTGTTCTTTTGAAGAACTAAACATAAAAGAGGAAGTTTGTTTGAGATTAGTGATTAGTAGTGATGCTTTTTAATTCGAGAGACGTTTCTATCATTGATTTTATTATACTGAATTCAAAATGAAATAAAAAAAAATTCAAGTGAAGAATTATTTATTCTTCCAGAGTTGCAATTGAATATTTCATTTCCTGTTAAGGGCACTGGAAAAAACTGTGATTAAAATTATGAAGTGAAACGAAATAGTGAGTAAATATTTTCTTTTTGTTTGATGGAACATGAACACAGTACATGCGGGCATCATTGTCATTGAAAAAATTAGAGCAACGAATAACTTCAGGTTTTGTTTTAAATTTGGAAAATGTGCCATAGAAATGCAAGAAATGATTAAATCTGCTTATGGGAACGAGGCTACGAGTCATTCCCAAATGTTTGGGCGCGTTTCGAGGTTTAAAGCTGGAGAGGATTGTAGTGAAGTTGATAGGATATCAGGTCGAGTAAATATCATGAAAAAGTTGAGCTCGTGCAACAGAATTTAATCTTTAAGGTTCCACTGTGAATGGGGCATTCTACAAAGATGTTTTGAATAAGCTCTTTAAATGAATGTGGTGAGTGTGGCCTTATTTGTTGAAGAATGGAAATTGGCGCCTCTTCAATTACTATGCACCTTCACATCTTCATGCATCATATTTTGGCGAGAAGTCTCGTTTTGTTCATCAGCAAACCCCCTTATTCAACATATCTGTACCCTTGACTTATTTTTTATTTTCCAAGTTGAAACTGTAAATGGAAGTTCAGATAGAACAGACTGGAAAACGATGACATCGGAGCTCAATAGTGTTCGAGAAAAAGTGGTCCAGAAGATTTTTACAGATCTGTACTCTAGTTTTACGAGTTGTATTGAATTATGAGGAGACTGTGTAGAAGCTTAATATCAAATGTTAGTGTAACACCTGGTTCATTGTGTCTGTGTGCGTAAAATTCTAGAGTTTTTTAATGCACTGTGTACATCTCAGTTTTTGTATCACAAAGCCAATTTATTTTCATATTCACGGCCCTTTTTTGACCTGTAAAATATTTTCATGATATGGAGTGAGCGAGTGATGGTAGAGTTTATGGCTCAAGAGCAAGATACGGCTATGTTGCACCAAAACAAAGTGTAACTGTGATCTAAATATAAGAATACACAAAAATAAAAATTGGTTGACAAGGAGAGACAAAAGCAAGGAATAATTGCCAAGGCATTACCGGGGGGGGCATCTTGCATGTTTACCAGGGACAGTAAACGTGACAGAAAAAAAAAAAGATGAAAGTAAATCTCAGAAGCATGAAGCCCGTACTTATCTGAAGAGGGAAAGCCCTTGATTTCTAATTATCAAACTTAAAAACTTTGATATATTTCTTGGCCTACAAATAACCACTTCATACGAATTTACGTAAATAACTCAAGTAGTTTCACAATTCGAACAAAAACTCACTGGAATCAGATTAAGAATTAAACAGTTATTGTTACGCCATGTAATTGTAATATGCGTCCATGATAATAACATTTTTTTTCATGAGCCGATTTTCATTATTCTTAACAAATTTTGAAGCTACATATGCACCCTATGCATTTGTTTCTGTTTTTCCCACGTATAGCTGGTGCTCTGAGAAATAAAGAGGATGAGAAAATGCATAGAAGGTCGGGATGAAGCAGGGAGGCGTCATTGGATTTTACGACTTTCACCTCTTCCCAAATATGAATGATCCTCTTAAGGGACATTATTTTCGTATTGTCGAAGAGGAGAAAGATACAATTAAACCCTTTAAACGACAACAGTTAACAGAATTACCTGATTAATTTACGCGTTTTTTTTAAGTGCGTGGAAAGGTAAGGAAATAACATCAAAGAAGAAAACAGTATTACATAGATGCTAAAAATAGTCTTCAGATGTAACAACAGTTGTTAACCTTTTGTCACAAATAAAACTGTTAAGGTCATGGGGGCATTGCTGTTAAATGAAATTTTGCATTTAAACAACTATTTTACAAAATGAAGCTAATATATTTGGAGAAACACTAATAATAAATTTGAAAACAGTGAAGAATAAATTGGTTCACTAATTAATTATTATTTCTAAATCTAGATTTGATGTTTCCCAACTGCATCTGATTCAGCAATACATATAAAGAAATTGCAATAATACTCTTGCTCACGATCTATTGGAAAATTCATCTTTTTGATATCCTGCTTTATTTTCTATCTCCTTCAGACTGTTTGTAAGATGCAGATAACTTCATTTCCTAACTTATTTTCATAAATCATACTTGGCTCGAACGCTACTCTAACGAAATCGATAAATGAGAACACAAGAACACTAAATAAAATTTTAAAAAATTCATATCCTCCCAAAATTAAGGCCAAATACGTATTTGTAATTATTCAGACCAAATAATAATTGTTTGTCATTATATGTAGGAAAATCTGATCTTGGAAAAAGATTTGATATTGTAGTAGGAAGAGCTTTTCTAACGTTTTACAGAATTTTTTTTCCTGTTCCACATTTGCATGTCCCGTTGCTTCATTTATTTATTATTTTTGTAAATTATTAAGACTCTAAAATATTGTCTATACTATTTCATATAAAATTGCAATCCCTTGAAATAGGAAATTCACTGTACAAACATGCATAGGTTAGATGTTTACTTATTAATAAAAAGAAACTTACAAAAGGCGAATGTAATGCAAACAGTAAAAAGAGAAATAAGAGACGAAAAATATTGTTAAGAAAATTTTCTCTTCAAATTACCTAAGTCTATGGTGTACGTTCTAAGGAGATCAACTAAGAATTTGAAAGTTGAATTATTCTTGCATAATGTTTGAATTCAAAATATCTCTCAATGAATTAAACATGACTTATGTAGGTTACATTTTAATATGAGTGAATGACTGTTTATTAAAATCACATTGTGAGGCCACCAGAGATCGATTGACGACGGATCTCGTAACTTTGAGAATCGTTTAAGTGACGAGAACGACACATGAATTGGAACCTCCTTCTCCAAATTTCCGCTCCACGGCAAAGAGAGGACTCTGGACCTTAACCAGATTTAACGTGCATGAACTTCGCCACATGTCGAGTCTGAAGTGGCATCATGGATCAAACCCACGACTCGACGAAACAACGCCGGTCGATATTCCGCGACCATGACCGTTTGGTTACCGCCCTCTATAACATTGAGAGTCAAGTCTCGTCAACAATTTTCCAGTGTCACCTTAACAATAATCAAAAAATTTGTTCAAAGCAAATAGCCTGTAATATGATTCAAGAGAAGCATTATACATTTTTATTTCATTTCAATTAATATAGTTTTGAAAAATGACATAAGTCTTTCCGCCTGTCAATTCTGCGAGAAGAGATAACGTCATGAAAGTCGTGTTCTGTCTCGCAAAGAAAATGCAAAGTATCATTTTCCTCTGAGCAATTATTTTAAACGTGTAACTTTTATTAGCCGTTGTCATTTCCAATAAAAGTGCTTCATTGTTTTGTAATAAATATCAAGCGTGTATGAGATATTTTTCTTATTCCCCTGATTAAACATATTGCTACAAAATTGTTGCATAAATCACTCTTTTGAGTAATTTAGGACTCACAATCCATTATGTACGTCGACTTGTTAGCGTCGATTAGATGGTATTATTTCTGTATAACCCGGTCAGTTGATACTTTTATTTGGAAGTGATTGCTTGATCCGCTGATTTACCCACAAGAAATGATTGGTCATCTGTTGAATAGATGTCTTCTTAATATAATAGTAATACTTAAAATTAGACGTGCTTATGTGCCGTATTCATGCTTAAGTCTAAAAAATTAACTGTGGTGTTGCTGTAAAAATAACTTAAGATTTTGCTTATACGAATTAAACTGTAAGCATTTTATTTGAACTTGCTTTGATTTAACACTCTAACTTATGCCAATTTGTATTATGAAGAGTAATTTTGAAACAATACGAGGAGTATACTATTGCAAGGGCTGTCCACAAAATAAGAATATTCAATTTCTTAAGAATATAAATGTAATATGTGTTTGAAAAATTTGCAAATTCATCTGAAATTTTTAATTCATTTTTTTATTCAATTCATCTGAAATTTTTTATTCATTTTTTTTATTCAATTCATCTGAAATTTGAAAATTTACATTAATAAAAAAATTCTACTTTTCTCCTAGCCATCTTCCTTCTCAGTGTAATTTTTTATCCGAAGAATCAACTTTCTTATAATTTCGGGGAAATTTTTCTCCACATTTTTGGCCCATTCATTGCTGCTGCTCTGAAACTTATCGGAGTTTCATCCGTATCCCCCTCCGTAATTGTTAGAGTTTCTTTGTAAACTCAGAATAAATGCCTCTCCTCAAGGCAAACAATCTATAAGGGGAATTCCTTTACGGTCTCAAGACAAACAACGATATTGAATTCTGTTTACAAGCATTACACTCACAAAAACATTTGTACAAATTGCAGTTTATGACACAATCCCGGTAAAAACTTTCTGTTTTGTTAAAAATCTGGATTATCGTGTTTCACTTTGTAAAAAGTGTTATATTGTGCTCTTAAACTTACAGTTGAGAGATTTACAATGAAGACATTCATTTTAACTCTGAACTGACCCTAGAGTTTTCAGCCATCTGAGACAAATAATCGTTCTTTCTATTCCCAAGAGTTTAATCTTGAACATCCTGTTGCCAACTTTGTTGAAGAAAAATTATCTTTAAAAGTGTGAGGCACTGTATTCTTATTTTTGGACAACCCTCGTAATTTAAATCCCAACTCAATTGATGAGAATATAACCGAGTTCATACCATCGTCTACAATTCCTTATACTATCATCAGAGCACATCATGCACTAACTTTTATTTTTCCCAACAATAGGTTAAACACTTAGTGAAATGAATAAGCGACTTAACTCTGATGTTCTACAATTAATTTTGAATGAATCAAGAAAGATTAAAATATTTATAACATGTCCAATTATGAAGTTTCATTCGAATTATGAAACCTTTTTCGCTCAAAATCAGTGAAGCATGGTGGATATTTCAGTGATAAAGAAATGCAAGAGAGTTGGAAGAGAATTTTCATCACACAACAATAGAATTAAATATAATTACATTTATTTCTTTTAATAAGAAGTTTATTCTACATATTTGTGCAGTTCCGAGTAAAATAAGTTAATTTATGTAGCCCATTTCTTGTATTATATACTTTCACGAAACAATTCATCGATACACAGCTAACAAGAACTGGCACCTATAGTATTCCGCTTTAAGAATGAGAAAGTTGAATGTAGTATTGCCTAATGAAGCTTTTTTCTTCCTTTTTTCTGACAAGTCGACAAGTATGACACCCTTCGCATCCTAAAAATTTGTCGCCATTACTTTTGTAGCTGATGAAATCGTTTCCCCCCTTCTTTAAAGCAGGAAGCAACCTATTATTCTGATTGTTACTTAGTTTAAAGTGTATAGTGATCAGTCCCGGTCTCAGCGTCGACGACAGCCCAACGAGGTTCCAATCAAAACTCACCTATAAGTCAATCAAATTCTCTTTGACGTCATTCAGCATATTTCAATAGTCAATAGTAACACCAACATGCCTCAGAAGCGATATATTTGTATGTCGTCAAAAATGCACTTTTGTATCGATTGATTGTTTATTAACGTTACATGTGGAAGTAATACGGTAGTCGTGGTAACCTAGTGGTAATGGTCGCTGCCTCCCGTATTCGTAAAGTGGAAAGCTCGTGCCTTGATGTCACTAAAGACCCATCATGTAGCGGGGCTGACGCAGGCTAAATTTGTCGAAGTCCCAAGTAATCCCCATTGGCATGGTGTAGAAATTTGGAGAGGGAGATTCTAGCTCAAGTGTCACCCTCGTCACTTAACCGAGATTCAAAATTGTGAAAAACGTCGGCAATAGCCCAAGCGTTGTTTCTCAGTTCAACGTTAATAAACAATCACACCGCAGCAAACAGATGGCTATTGGCGATAGACGTAATCCTTTTGAGCCTTAGTGAAGGAACGAGAACGACACTACCCCTACCCCTGATCCGGCACCTTCCAATACATACTTCTACACAATGCTAACGTGAGCATATAGATCCTCTACTAATTTAACGCACATCATCCCCGCTATCATGTCTTAAGTGGCATTAAGACTCAAAACTACAACTCGACGAAAAAAATGTTGGCCACGAGTTGGCGACAATAGCCACTAAGTAACCGCGGCTCCATGTAATTTATGAACCCTCTTACCATGTGAGGAATAATAAAATATGAGGATCCTATTAATCTCCACCCATTCCTAAATTTACTTTTCTACTCATCTTACCAAAGAAAGCAATGCCAAACGAGTTCAAGCAGCTATTCGAAAACTGTTAGGAGATGTAGTTTCAATATATTTGTATCTCAACTTTCTTCGTCTTACTAAGAATAGAGATAAGGATATATTTCTTTGCTCCTGAATCATCATGCAACTGCATTTGCCAGTACATATGACGTGCTTGGATTCTATGTCCCTGAATATATTTTTTTCAAACTCATTCTTTTTATCTATTTATGGAAACTGTATTTTGAAAAACTATTTCCGGGAAATATACATCGTTCTGTCCTGGAATTCACAGCTTTATTTTACGCTTCCAGTGCAGCTAATGGAGAAGGAGGAGAGACATATAAACTAAATGTGTCTTAAGTGAGGTACTTAGTGTCTCTAAATGTTTATGTTAATGTTTCTTCTCGTCATTTTTCGAAGTTCGAGTCGTGACGACAGAATATGTTATTCTTCAATTGAAGATATTTTGTATTTCCGAATTAAAATTGTTAAAAGATAATAATTATTTTGTGAGTACGTTTTATCATTGCCGAAACTACAATTTATATATGGTTAAATGAAAATGGCGGAAAAAAATCATCTTAAGAATTTAAAGAAATCCAAAACTCTAGAAGTTATCAAAAAGAACAAGAAATGATTTGTGTGAGCACTGTTGAGCAACATTTAAAGTGTTATGCTCAAATGTAGAGATTTTAAAACTAATGTTGATTAATAGTTTATGCGAAAGTGGCTTGAAATTTATCCGTGTTGGCAATGGGAAATGTGGTGTTAGAAATGGGGCCACTTAATGGACCAATGTCTATTGATTAGTTTTTCTATTTCTAAGACACCCAAGAGTATGATGCTTACCACATAAAACAATTCTGTCTGTATAATTTTTCTGGTCGTTTAAGCCTTCTATGGAGCACATTCACCTGAATCATCTGATTGTTTTGACTTGTAGCTTTAGGTTATTCGCGATTTTCTCTTCATTAATTTCAGGGATTTAATACTAATTTTTGAATTGCATAAAATTACAATTTCTTTTACCCAAATGAAATGTCATTAGACAAATTAGATGAAGACAGATGTGAATTGAATTGAATGAAGATATAATAATTTATAAATGAAATGGAACTGAATGGAAAATTAAGGAAGATACCGGATAACATCAAACTGATACTTATTAGTAAATTAAATTGAAATATCATCATCAGTCTTTTGGATATTTATTCTTAGTTTCATTTCAAGTTACAAAGCTACTGTAAGTTATAATTGTTGAAATCAGAACGAGTGATTTGGTGAGCGGAGGCTTTATATTTAAATCATAATCTAGGATTGTTGAGATAAAGGGGATTGGAGACAGAGCGAGTTTTTCTATTATTTGAGGTAAAGTATTTTATCTTTTTCTGTAGTATCTTCCATTAGAATCTCGTAAATATTTGTCAGTATATTAGACCGAAAGAGAGTGTTATAGAATTAAATAAAGAAGAATGGGTTTGCAGACTGTTACTTAATTTTTTGTGAAATGAGGAAGCCAGTAGCTCAATGCAAAATGAAAACGACACATTTTCGCGGCAACAATCAGTACAATCCTATGAATCAGTGTCAAACTCGTTTTGGTGCTGTTTTAAATATCACAGAAAACAATAGTAACTTCAACATACTGCAACGACATCTGTCAACAAAAACGTGAGCTTTTTATCACCACTCTCGTATCCTAAAGGATAATGATAAAATAATTATAAATGATTCGTTATAATATCAAGAAAATATTCATTGAAAAGTGTAGAACACTGTTTTATATGAAAACGCAATAAATAATAGAATAAATTTAAATTTCCAACGGAAAAAAAATCGAAAAAAGTTCAATTTCCATTTCCTTCAAAAGAAATCCTGCCCTTAAATTCAATACAAACGCAAGCGTGACTTTGCTGTATAATAACGCTCCATTATACAGCCTGTATTAATACTTAAAACCAGCAATAAATACTTCAGTTAAGCTAAATAAGATGGATCGCAAGAATTCAAATAAGATGGGCGTGTATCCCTCACGAAGATTAATTACGCCTGTCCACGGAAAACAAAGCAGAAGTTGACAAGTACTTACACAATGCCCATCATGCAACCACACAATCCATTATACGAATAGCGCGAAGGCTCATTTGAATTTAGATGCAAGTTGCTTTATTGTAAAAGGGATGCATTTCATCATTGCTTCTAATGTATGCGTCGCTGTATCTAGTTTCGCGTTCCATCAGATTCAAGGTGTTGTTAGCTCTTTTGAATTAAGAGTTTTGAGGATGAGGAGACGTTGATTGAAGATTTAATTATTTTAGAAAGGTGGGGAAATATTGAGTTGATTATGGTAAAGATAGGAGGGGGAAGAAGTAATTGTTAGGATGAAGTACCATGAGGGCAGGCTTGTCCCGTTCTTTTGGAAACTTAGCCAAAACGAGCGCATCGAACATTGCTTAAATTAATTTTTCTAATTAATGCTAACAAACTAAAATTAGATAGCGGATTATTGACTACAAATTTTAAACTGCTCTATCTCGCCAAATTGATGCAGGGGTGGTGAAGTTGTTACTTTATGTTTCGAGTTCACCAACACTATCGGATGAGAAGACTAATATACAAGGATCATTCAAAAAGTATTTGTATTTGAAAGGCGGGGGCATCATTAAGGTCAATCGTTGTTACCATTGGGTGCTGCCATCTGTTAAGTGGAGACGAAACAATATTGGCATTGATTCGTTCATTAGATCTGATTTGGTAGTAATTTGCTACCAAATCAAAATTGCTGATCAAAAAATCAGTTGAGTTGTCGACGTCATTTTGCGTCAAGTCGTCATCGTCGAGGATAAATAGATTTATTATTACATACAGAAAAACAAAGCAACAATCAAAACACTGGATTAATTCCTTTTATTCTTCTCCAAAGAAGGCGAGGATTATCTCATCGGTCGGAAAAGTGATGATGAAGCAATTTGGGTTGTGATAGGCGTCATAATCACAAATACGAGCAACTGAGACTTAGACAGATGTCTAATGAGTCATGATGTTTACTAAAAACAAAAACTTTTCATGCTACGAGCGTCATCTCTTGGATTTCCTAATTACTTTTTGAACGAACCTCGTAAATAAATTCAGTCACCAATGTAAACATATATCTTTTTAAATTATTTAAGTAATTACAGATAATTTTTAAAAATTTAAATTTACGACAACTTTATATTTTATATGTTGAGCAATACTTTTAAAAATTGAGTGATAAATGGAAAAATACCTTTGCAGAATATGCAAACAACTTCATAACTCACTTCACAAAAATCTACATGGAGCAGCTGATTTGTGGCCATGGTAACTTAGTGGTTACGATCACGAACTCACGGCCGGCGTTTTTTCAATCCAGTCCAGAGGGTTCGAGCCCAGATCCAACAGGGCTGGTTCACGTTTTTCTTCATATGAAAACATTCTTTAACAGATTCGAGAGTTTATTTCACAAAAGATCCAACGTTTAGCATCACTCATACACATTGAACTTGTCAAGACTTAGTTTTCATGTTGGAGTGGTGTGGAAGATTGGAGATGGAGATTCCAGCTCAGATGTCGACCTCATCACTTGACCGAGAATTACGAGGTCCGTCACCAATAGATTTCGTATTTCTTTCCAATGCGATAGTAATAAAACAGTCACAATCGCTGGAAGTACTTTTGCAGAAAGCCAAAGTAAATCGTGAGTAAATGTTTAGCATTTTGCATTCTTATTGATTCAGTCAAAATGGATCGAAGGAATAAAATTTGTGTTATTGTGTTAAAATAATAGTTTAATTAAGACAAAATAAAAATTCTTACATTTAAATTTCACAAATTGTTAGGAGAAATTGGCTACCGATGGAACTCTTATAAAAGAAATTCTAAAAACTGAAATAGTTTTAACAAACCTAGTAATGTACGGCGGAGGATTTGAATGATCAATGAGATGTTTCAATAATGAGGAAAAAGTGAGGTTAAATCCGAAACTATTAACTGAACTTACGAAATATGTTGTTGGGAGAACTAGTAAAGATTAATGCGGAAACAGCACTGGGCTTCGAGAACAATATACAGTACAGTACACCATACATATATATATATATATATATATATATATATATATATATATAT
>BMAW01103853.1:880224-898215 GCA_019974015.1 Nephila pilipes
TATGACAATATTTAGATGTGTAATATTTTACAAAGGTACCTCTTGCTCATTTATTATTCTTCATAAATTTTTATACATAATTTAGCAATTATATCTTTCTGATAGATGACATTGTTAGATTTCTGAGTCTGAAGAGAGGAAAAATCGTGTTATGTTAGTGCTGGACTCATGTTTTGTTGCTTCAAGAAGATTGTGGTATGAAAGATTTTTAAACTTTTTTTAAACCTGATTGATTAATTTTTCGATTGTTCTTTTACGCTTTTTATCTGTTAATACTATATCTTTTTGTCCATGTATTTTTACCTGGGTTTTTCACATATTGCATTGTAGTCTATTTGCATTTCGTATTGTTTGAATTTTGGGAATTTCCATATTTGAGAAGGAAAGTTAGTTCTGAACTCAGAAACATAGTTCTAATCAAGTCCAGATTCGAGAATTTATAAATGTTATATTTCGTTTTCTTTTTAATTTCTTTTTCTCCCTTTATTGTTTTTTAATGTCTTTTTATACCTTGGTTTATATTTAGTGTTTTACTTTCTTAACAAGTTGAACTTATTTTTATTTAATTTAAGGCTCAAAAAATGAAAATTATAATTCCATTTTATGAAAAATATCAGGATTAAGCTCTACACCTACTCTTAATGAAATTCTTTGAAAATGATATTGAACTTACAATGTTAAGTATACAAAATCAATAGTGTAAATTATTAGAAGGTAATTCCTTTTATTCACAAGTGTGTTCGAGAAATTAAAAGTTATATTTTAGAGAAAAAGTCATTATTGATTTAAATTCTATCATTTATATCAGGTGCAAAAAAACATTTTAAACAAGTTAGAAAAAATAAATTTTGTATGAAAAACGTATAGTTAAACTTATTTAAATTCTAACATTATCCATAATAAATTATCTACACTTTGTGTAGATGTCGTTGAGTAAACAAATCGATAAAAAATAATTTAGAATTTCAAGGGTGTTTTCATGTTTATAAATCAATAAGATTGTAGTTGAGGAATTTAAAAATCAGTAACATCTACATTTTGCTTAATGATGAATGTATTGGTTTTAATAATAATTTAAAATTTTTATGGAAATTAATTTCTCAGTGTATTAAAATTACTCTTGTTTGCTTTATTTTTAATGTTCGAATGGTTATTTAAGAATAGTACGCAATCACTGCCTCTTGAATCGTATTATAATCTGAAAAAATTATTGTATGTTCTACATTTTTTTTTTATTTACATAACTTAATGGATTCAAAGTAACATTTCATTAGACAATATTTTAATTCATTATAATCTTCTAAAGCTTTTCAGTGATTTTTATGATAGAAAAATCTATAACCTTATACTAAATATAAAGTTAAGGTCAAATTTAAAAAGCTTCTTCTTTACTATTTTTTAAATTTTAGTACTAATATTTTTGCAATTCCGACTACCAATATTAATTATTTCTACTACTTGTTTGAAAAAATAAAATCATATGAGTTTTTAATTAAATCTTTTGGAGTGAGAGGAAAGAGAGGGAGACACCTTTCATGTTTCTGCAACAGTTATCGACACACCTATTGCTTCCACGACACGCTAACTACTGCTATATATTAATATATATATATATATATATATATATATATATATATATATATATATATATATATATATATATATATATATATATATATATATATATATATATATATATATATATATATATATATATATATATAAATATATATATATATATATATATATATATATATATATATATATATATATATATATATATATATATATATATATATATATATATATATATACATATACATATATATATACATATACATATACATATATATATATACATATATATGTGTGTGTGTGTGTGTGTTTAACTCAAGCACTATTGGTCACGGATCTCCTAATTTTCAATATCGGTCAAGTGTCGAGGATGACTTTTAAGCTGGCACCTACCTCTACAAACTTCATCACGACGTCAATGGGAGCCTGCGCAGATTTATCATGTAATTATCAGCCCCCGCTATACACGGCTGCTGCTTAGTAACATCAGAAATAACGCCTGCTGCTTGTTAGCGACCATCACCACAACGCCACAGTGTTCACAAAAATTTACAAATTATAGAAATTACAGATTTTCTGCATAAAATACTGTACCACCATGCCTGTAGAGCTACGGAATAAAATGTCAAAGACAATCATCCCAATTTTTGAAAGATTAAGTGACAAACAGGTATAAAATTATGATTTCTTCCAAGTTTTATAAAATTATTTTATGTGTGATGTTTAACAATTGATTAGTACACGTATCATTAAAATTTTTAGACTCAATGCAGTTTATCTGTATAGCAATTTAATTAACATCTTACTTTTAGCAAAAGTCATTCTTATCACTAAAGGTTTACGGAAGATGACATCGAATAAATATCATCAACTAAGAGAATATCAGAATGTAATGCAATATCCCTGGCAACCTCCTCGCAATGATTGAATGCATCACTTTCCATGGCAGCTGCATACCGTGAAATCTGATTGGCGCAGCAATATCAGCCAATGAATTCTATATTTTTGTTTGTTGCAACCTAATCGCACTTTCTCATAATCTCTTACGGTAGAAAGAAAAGAAAACTAGAATATTACAAAAATATGAATATTATTGGGAAGAGATGTGGCAGTGTTATAACAGAAATATCCTTTATTGTCAGCTATATCTTCTACTATTTACTTATTTTGTATGATTTCTACGTAAGTCTTCTTTCTCAAACACTTGCTATTCAATTAATATAATATGAACGGTAATGCGAGAGAGAGTAAGACAGCATTTGTATAATTCTTTTTTCTTTTATTTTTCTCAAAATGCTCATTAACTTAAAATATGTATATGAAATCAAATCACTATGTAAATAGGATAAGTTTAATTTTATAAAATGTTTTATTTCTTCAAAAAAATTTAAAAATATAAACTAATTTTTAATATTAATCAGTTTATTTGAACAAAAGAATTCTCACAGAAACATCACTCTCCAGTCCCTTCTTTTAAACTAGAATTACAATAGGTGTTATTTTATCCTTCAGTTTCAGGACCATGCCCATGCCGGATCACTGATTTGGCCGGATTATAGAGCATCAATAATTTTTTTTATGGGAATACTATATATATATTTCTAAATAACAAATGAAGCGATTCAAACTTGTATTTAATGTATTTACATATTTTCAAATTATGTAGGCACTATAAATATCCAACAAAACATTTTGTCATTCTTACTTCTATAAAATTAAATTGAAACATTTTACAATAATTCAATATTTTTGTATAGATAAAGCATAGCAAAAAATAATAAAGAATGACAGCACAATATATTTAAAGCAATATTTCCTGATTTTTTCCAATCTCTCACTCAAAAGTAAAACGTTCATTGTTATTTCTTAAAACCATTCCTTTTTAACTTTAATTTATGCAATCACACGTTCTCAAAATTTGCAATGCCAACTGTTTCCACTGATTCAATTCTGTGTGAATAATACCAACAAGATTTTCTGTCTGTAGCTAAAGTCCCTGAGAATCCCAACACCTGTACCACCTAATTTATTACATTATATATATATATATATATATATATATATATATATATATGGGATCCATATAATTCCTTTTTTTTCATATTCGAAAAATTAGCCCACTAGGAAAAACAAAAAACATTGAACGGAACTGAAAACTGACAATTACGATAAAAATTGAGTGAAAATGCGAGCAGTGTGCTGTATCGCAATATGGTAATAAGGATCAGTATAAACCCTTGAATCCATACAAAAGACGCCGATTATAGAATGTATCGAAACATATAATACCGAATGAAAGAGGAATTACCGTATTAATCTTGGATTCTTTCACCCACTTTAATAACGGCTTGTATAAAGTAAAACTTCCAAATACTGTTATGTACAATTACACCGTAACAAAATTTTTAATCGACTCTAGTATCGATGCTTCAAAAAGTAAACTAGACTTGTTCCTCCAAAGATGGCAGTCTTGAAAAAGAAGACAGATGCTTGCGCAGATGATAATTGAGCTTCACGGCTTCCAACGATGGTGATTTCATTTGGATTTTGACAACTGTTGCTGCGAAATACAAGAAAAAAATTGCGCGTAAGCTGAAAACTTACTCCAACATTGAAGTATGGGAAAGAGTACATTTTTTGTGAGCAAAATCTTACACGAGATCGAAAATACATCGTGAAATGTCGTCAGTGCATGAGCTACATGTATTGTTACGTCCAGCCATTGTGAAATGGTACCAGTAATTCAAAGATGGTCTCACAGACCTAACAGAAGCGGAAAAACAAGGAAGGCCAATAACGGTGAGCACATCAGACATGAGATATCCAAAGTTCTCCCATTAGCGGGTAAATTCGTGACTTCGTGTTTTCCTAACCCAATTGCAGAGGAATTGTCTACTCTTAGTTTACGCAAAAGGCAAAAACATTAATGTCGAGTATTACTGCGAAATACTAAAGAGAGTTTGAGCAAATTTATGATAAACAAGATACATGGAAAATTAAGTAAATGTATTGTCCTCTTGCAAGATAATACAAGACCTCCCAAGGCATGTCCAACACAGAGTTTATTTCGCAGTTTTGCAAGGGAAGTCTCGTAACACCCACCGTACAATCTCGATATGGCAACCTTCGAGTTTCACGTGTTTGGTAAGCTCAAAGAACACTTGGGGGGAAGACAATTTTCCAATGATGCCTAGGTTTAAATATCTGTTCTAAGTTGACTGCAGGGCCAGGGAGCGATTTTCTGTAGTCGGGGCATCGAGTGATTAGTACAACATTCCATTTGCAGCGATTGGGCGGTTATGTAAAGAAATAGTGACATTACATTGTAGAGTACTTCTTACATTGTAGAGCACTTCTTAATAAAGTGTTTTTGACCTACATTGCTCGAGTGTAACGTACCTTTTGAGTAGTCCTAGTAATTTAAATATACTAACTGTTTTAAGCAAAACCTAAAGCGTTATTTTTTTTTCTCTATATAAATTATCTTATGGAAATTGAAAATTTTCATTCTTAATATATTAATTTTATTTGAAGAAAGAAATCAACAGGAAAAATATCCTGTCTCTGCGTTTTATATAAATCAATAGGCGAAAGTGAAAGCATTCTCCTTTTCCTTCGATGATAAATAACAAAGAATGTGTGACTGAATGCTTATTAATGTCGCAATTAGATGCAGCACGAGGGATATTGTTTTATAGTAGACAGGGTGAAAATGCTGCTTGGTCAAAAACTTTGGTATGGCTTTAAAAATCGCATAAACTGTGCAAAGCGCTGAATGAAAAATTTTTTTACTAATGTACTTTGCACGTGAATTCGATAAATGTTTTAAAAACGTCATTATCACAATTTTCACTAATTTATATTGATTTATTTCTACAAATAATAAGAGTAGATTTAAAACTTGTTATTGATTTTATGCCATTTTCTAGTAGATAAAACTATATTTCGCTTTATCGCAACTACATATATCTGTAAAATTAACTCACCTGTTGAAGAAACGATATCAAAAAGAGTTTCAAAATGGTCTCTAATCCTCAACAAGAATTAAAATGTATGACAGGATTTTAGAATGAAAATTAATTTGAATAATTACTTTAGCTTGATGCTTTGTGACTCCATTTCTGTCTAAGATCTTTTAAAATTCCATTTGAACCTTTTTCGTGAATAAATGTGACGAAAAATTCACAATAAAAATAAAATGAATTACATACGGTAATTTATTTTTTAACAAATTTTCAGAAACTTTAGTTAAAAGGACTTAACATTCAAAACATAGTACCTTGCCTTAAAGTGGCATATTAAAACTCCGTAGATAGCTAAATGAAAGAATACGAAAAAGTTTGCAAGTATATTTTGCGGTGGGTCCCACAATAATTTAAAAACTTCATACTCATCATTCTCATAAATATATATATACATTTACTTTACAAATACTCCAGGACCTCCAAGTTCCTAGTTATTAACAAGCACACCAAAGAAATATCTCTCTTTTGAAGAGTGTTTCCTATCTTCCAGGAAAATCATACGTATGAGAAAATACATTAAAAATATCAGAAAGAAATTCACATGGAATTAAGGTGTCCACGTTATTTTTTCCGGCAAAAGTTTAAAACAGGTTTGAACAAATAATATTTATCTAATAGGAAAAAAAATTCGTCACGATATCTTAAAACGCGCAATGACTCCTAAAACTATGACAAACACTGAATTGACAGGGAAAATAGAAATTTTAGGATTGTCATGTACAATGGCTGTGATTAAACAAACATTCGAGAATTGCTACGTTTAGCGATTTACCGCCAACAATTTTTTCATCGCCTGGGATGTGGACTAATAAATAGTATCCCAAACTTTTCTGAGCGAGTTGAACTGATGTATTTCTATCAAAAACAAAATAACTTTTTATTGCCTCCATATAACAGTTTGTTATTGTATTGTGTTAATATTTTTTGTCGGGGAAAATACAGTTTACGAATCCCATTTTGTTTATAACTGTCATCGATGCAATAGAAGCTCGAACTCACAATCTTTAGGCTATATCTCTGCAACAAAAATCTCGCAGTACACTTTTAAGTACCATAAATATATAGTGAAACAAAGAGAAGTAAATTAACTACAATTAGTTTCATTGAAACAAAAGCCATATGTAGCCAAACAGCTTCAAACAAATTGACTGATTTATGAAAAATGTATAATGTAAACATCAGGAACTAAGAAAAGCAGGATAAAAAATAGAGAAATATCACTAAGACATCTATAGGTATCACTCGTGTATATAAAAGATAGAAAGGGGAATTCACAGAGAAATATATAGCTTAATAATTATCTACAAAATGTTCACTATAATTATGCGTGCATTCGTGCAGTTTATTCAAAAAATATTATGCGTGCATTCGTGCATTTTATTCAAAAAAATATTATGCGTGCATTCGTGCATTTTATTAAAAAATTATTATGCGTGCATAATATTTTTTTTTGAAAAATAATATTAGTCATCAAGATGAATGCATATTTTTCACAGATATCAATACCACAGTTTCAAATCATACTGGTTTTGACATCGGATTTTTTAATCTATATATATCTGTATGCATCATCTCCCATTCTGTTATATCCAATATGTAAATATCTAAGGCATTGCATACAGTAATATAAAGTAGTTCAAATAAAATACAGTTTGACTCCTTTATTAAGTGGTTGTCGAGGTTCAAGTTTTTGAAACCAAGGAGTAAGTGAACCTCAAGTTACAATATTTACATAAAATGAGCAAACAATTTGAAAAAAAAAAATCAGACATTTGTCCCGATTGGTGATTTCCACTGCTCTAGTCCCTTTTCTGGTTAATCTTTTATCATTTGCAACGTTATCAACAAACTGACGAATTTTATCTTTCAATTTTAACCATCCTCGCAGCAGAGAGTCAAGAAGATCATCTGGCAAGTTCTGCTCGCCTTGGCCCTTTTCGAATTATTTCGATAACATTGAACTTCTCTATCAAATAAACTTTATGATTGCGTTTACACTCCGTCTCTTTCGCTCAAAATTATTTTTTAATAATTACAAAAACTAGAAACGTCTTTATAACCCTCAAAATGTGATCAATACAAAATGATCATCATACAGCTAATCTTAATAACCACAAGATCTTGAAAATAATCCTTTACAAAAAGAATAATCCAAACATCTAAGAAATGGTGATATATATATATATATCTTGAGAGCCTTGATTGAGACCTCCTTATATTGAGTCTCGGTAAAATGACGAAAACAATACTGGAGTAACACCACAGGCGAATGCTTATCGAGGGAGTTGTAGTAAAACTGAGTGAAAAGCAGACTAGTGCGTTACTAAACCACGTGTTAATAGTGCTTGGCATAGATAATTAATGAATCACCACAATCCTTTTGCCAACTTGGAAATTAGAAGTCTCTATTTAAATACACTTTATTAGTTTGCAAATGCATAACATTAAACATTTGTTACTATACAAACGCATATTCTCAAACCCTAACGTATTGCATACAACAACTACAAAAATAATACAGAGAATTTGATAAACCCATTAAGGATAAATTTCCCCGAGCAATTAGAGGGGCATTCTCAGGAATTGAATCGCAATTATCCAAAGCCAAAGCTTAGGTGCCTAATAAAAACGATTTATTAACGCCATTATTTTCCTGAAATTAAAGCAGCTCCTAACAAATCCTTTTTCTGTTTTATTACGGACTTTCCTGATCTCTATGGCCTTGTCTCTCTCTTTGCCTCAGCGATCAGCGCATGGAGATAGATTCTTATAGCATTCAATTATGTGGATTGTAAATAAGAATTTCCAATATTTATTTGGGACTTTGTTAAAGAAAGAGGTATTTGAACAGACATTATCTAGAAAAGTATCGTACTATCTTGAAATAGATCGCCGATACGAAATTTATCTATATAATTTTATAAATGCCTTCCTGAGGTAAGAAGGAGATTATATGTGACACACATGCTAAAATTTAAACTTTATCCATAAAGAAAATACGCCATTAATGTAGTTACTAATCTTTAAATAAGATGATTATCACTTTTATTGAATGGGTTTCAATAAGAAATGAAAAATCTACATAGATGTATTAATCTAATAATTATTTTTCTAGTTAATAGAAAACTGTAAATTGTGTTACCCATACATGCAACAAAACATTACAAGTCGGTTATTATACATACTCCTTTGTAAAATAAATCAAGTTTCAAAAACTGAAATATCGAGTAATACAATTTTAGAATAATGATTATAATACCATTGGAATAAAATTCTGTTGCTTTGTTTATCCCGCGATGGTTGTTTTCTCCATCCACCTGATCAAACAGTATAATCAAAGATCAATGTTCAAAATCATTTAAAATGTTTCATAAGTTCTATATTCAATGGTTAGCGTGCTTTCTCTTGTATTTCTTCTAAATATTTTTGTTTGGATATAATAATTTCTGAATTTATTTTCTGCCTCGATTTCTTAAGGAAACTCAAACTTTAAAACTATTCAAATGCTGCCTAATTTGATTTTACAGTAAAAAAATAGAAAACCCTTCACTGATTAGATAAATGTAATAGTTATAAACATTTTATAAATACAGAACGCTGGAAAATGAATTTTAAAATTGTAAACGAAAGTTTGCCATGCCAAAAAATATCTGTATTTGTGTTTTACAGTAAATATGGCTTTTGAGATTTCTGAAAAACTTTTCACAATCTACTTTATCCATACCACTGATATATATTCCCCATTATAACTTGAGGTTATTTTCTACTCTATGTGAACATGATTTTTTTCCTGATAAACACTCTCGAATTTTAGGTATTGCTCGAAAACTATATAAAATTGAGGGAAATTTGAATCAAATTTTTTTTAATTTCATTAAATTCAAATTTGGTTCAGAGCACAAAATGTTATGATCATAAGTACTCTGCAATTTTTAAAAGGGTCTTTTAACTTTTAATGTGGTATGGTCAAGCTTAAAACGTGTTTAGTACTGTTTATTGAAACATGTTAGATTACTTTCTGACGACATAATATTCCTATTCACCTCTTATGTCACAGCTAAACTAAATATACTAACACTAAAGAGTCAATAACTTATACAAGAAGACGTTAGATAGATCTCACACGCAATGTTTATTCCACAAATTTGCACTATAACGACCAATGAGCACCGACTCTCCAAAGTAACGCCCTAGATATTTTTGCCTCTGTCACTAATATCAAATTAAGGTTAGCTTACCATAACCTTCTCGGGTAAAGTTGGCTTGTTTCTTGATTTTACCCCGATTGCTCTCACCCGTAGCCACTCTTGATCTCGTCTACCTCCTGTAAGGCATACACTCAAAGCTAGTGACACTCAACCTCTATCGTGCGACTCTCGCTTTGCTTATATACTTTCCTATCAACCGCAATTCACTTTATATCTACTTGCCTCTAATTTAACTAATCACGTTTCATTTGGGTTGGCAAGAAATTGTTATTTATAGCAATCAATCTTAATTAAAAGTCCCCCAATGTTTTCGAATAGCCCAACGTCACAACTTTTAGTTTCAATATAAAATTTGGTGGTTGTATCAACCCCATTGTGAACCACTGATATAATAGAATCCTCTTGATCGTTTTTAAAAGATACCATATTATAAATTTCTAATTTGAAATAAAAATGTTCGAATTATTCAAATTCACTCCATAATCTTCTACGAGTGAAGCAATCTCGGGTTGTCCTCAGAGGTCTCATATTTTCAATCATTTTCCTAATCATTCCAACCTCTTATTATTTTCATATTAAGAGTTTTAATTTAATCAGAAGTTTAATAGGCAACTAGAAGCAACACGAGGACTATTGAGGACGGACCTCGTAATTTTGTATTTAATCAGAAACAGTTAACAGTATTTTGTGCAGCTTGATCAAACATGGCCAAGTGCCAATAAAATCAACCAGATTTTCTGGAAACTTTTAAGCCAGTATTTTATCGTTTATACCTACATCACAAATATAACAAGATAATTTAGAAAGTATTTAATTTGAATTTTAGTAAGCATAATAACCTGTAATCTATTTAATTATAGCAAAGAAATATGTTTCGCGAATCTAAGGTAAAATAACATGTGATCTGACACGAACAATTTTTTTCCAAAAAGAAACAAAAATCTCTGAAAAGACAAACTTCTCTGAAAAGATTTATCCTATATAATCTTTCTTTTTGGGTATATAACTCAAAATGAGTAATTTACGCGGGTAACAAATCTATATTTTCCTGAAAAAATAAATAGGTCAAAATCTGCATTAAATTCAGTAATCAATAACTAACCGAAACATTGCTCCAATGCTATTCAAATATTTATAAAGTTTGATTAAATGTACATTGAACTGATTCACTCTTCGATGTACGTCATTTCAAAGAATCTTTAAGAATTATTCAAGATCCAGAAAATTTCGCATGTCATTTAGTACGGGAAAAAAATAATCTCCAAATGCAATAGAAAAAAGTAAGGATATATGATATATCTGGAACGAAAGATTTCAAATTATCTAACTTGTTTAAAATACCTTTAAAATGAAAAACATGGTGCAAGAACCAAATATGGCTAAGCTTGCGCCAAAAAAAATTGTAACTGTGATTTAGAAATTTCCTAAAAATGGGTAAAAAAGACAAAAATTGGTTGACAAGAAGGGTTAGAAATAAGAAAAGGATCATTGAGATATACCGGAGCACCTCACTTGTATTTATCAAACACAATATATCCCTCGGGAAAGAAAAAGGTAATATTGTACATCGGGATGATGATGCCCATAGCTATCTGAAGAAGGTAAGTTTTGAGCAAATTAGTGGAAAGCAAATTTTATTTCAAATCGGAAATAAAATATCCCTCATATTGTTGAACATTTCGTTTTCCGTTTAGCACATAACCTAGTTTGTTCTGTATTAGTTCACTTGATAAAACGAATCAATATTGATATGTAGCTCCTAAATAATGTAGCCAGTATTTCTCTTAGTACATACAAGCTTTCACCTAATCAAGGTCATCCATTTAATCAGTAAACGAAATCCCTAGACAGTCCAATAGACTTTTATAGTTAGTAAAATACCCGATGAAAAAAACGGTGTCCAAAGACATGAAAATCCTCTTTGTATTTTAAACAAGAATAATCAATCAAATTGAATAGCGTGTGTATTTTAACTCAAATGAATATTCTGTAGATAAATTTTCTAGATATACTGTCATGATATTTTGAAGTACTTCAGAGCTCAGACTATTTTATTTACCAAAGTTTAAAAATAATGATTTTGTTTTACAGCTTGTGTTGCTAAGATATTGCGTAAATATTGTACCGTTAGAAGTTCATCTATATCTAAGACATGTTTTATGGCAATGACATATTTTCCCGAAAGAATGTTTAGTGGCGCCCAAATATTTACAGATTCAAGGCAATCGCTTAGAAAGCTATTAATAAGATCCTTGCATCATCAACATAAATGTTGATGATTTGACAGAACACAACAGTTTATGACATAGACTCTGTAGCGATTTCCTCCTTCAATTAACATTAGAGAATCTTTTTATAATATCCTTTGAATTAAAAATTCCTACCAATAAATTAAGTATAACTTATGTAGATTAGATTAGAATTAGCGAAGTGTAATGAATAGAGAAAATAGATATATAAACAATAAAACGTTGAATATTGGGTAGTTAAATGCATAATTTAATCAAGTGAAAAATCGCTATTAGATATGCTCGTAATCGCTAAAGAGCCTTTGGAGCAACCTAAGATTAATCTACTTAGTCCTAAGTTATGGTTTCTTACGAAAGTGGAGCTGCCATTTGGCAGCTAACATATAATATTGCGGTGGATTGCATTACTAAAACGTAGGCGAAGAAAACCACATGGCATAGTTTCCTCCAAAGCGTTGAATGCGAGCGGTTTATAAATCAATTGGTAAGCTATAATTTCTTATTGTAGATGTGTTTAGGATGATAAATGACACCACCGACCGAAATATTGCAGCCGCCAAATAATGGATCCAGTTTTCTAGGATACCATATATTTAGTGAATCGGATACTCAGTTTCACTTCGTCTTAAACCTCGAACCCGTTAGGGCTTGTAAAAATAATAATCTCCACTGGATTTAAAAATTAAATCAGACGCGTTGGGGAGTAATAACCACAGATAAAGTATATTAAGATTTAAGTAGTGGTTATTCGTAGATCTGTATATAATAATTTTATTATTGTATATGAATGACTCCACAAACCACTTGATTACCAATCCAGCAAAACGCGTAAAAACGATACCGTTGTAAAAAAAATATCAATTACATCGATAGAAATCATGAGGTGTATGAAGAAGCAATTCATTAAACATTTCATTGAAAATCCTTTCCAACTAAAAAGGCATCACATATCATCACAGTTTCGAATGCAGTCCAATCGATGGATGTCATTCTTTTTTGAAAAATGTCTGATAGTCGTTATGGAAAAAGAAAAGTGAAGGTGTGGGGGAAGAGGGTGCAGAATGTCAAATCACGTGACTCGCAATCTAATCACGCTACACCTTTTTATTTTTTAAGTAAAATGAAACAGAATGAAAAGAAGGAGTAGTGGTAAATCTTAACGGCAGAACAAATGCCACGTGTCACGCGAGCCGAGGGCCCGGGTAATGGGGCGGGGGCCCCAAAATGGGTGTGGCCCCAGACACGTCGTGGCGTTTTAGAAGAAAACTTCATTTTTATAACCCGGAGCACTTTATTAGCGATGTCTGGTAAATGTAGTTTCAACTGTAAAAGAGAGAATTTGATTGAAAGTTGGAAAAGTTTCGTTCGTTTTTGATGAAGCTATGTGATAGAAAGGCGTACTATTTGGTTTGGAGGGTTGGGTAACACATGGTGATAGTAACATTTAAATTTGAAGTTGCTTAAAATTAAAATAAGGTTTCAACTATTAACATATATATTAAATTAGAATTCTTACTTATTTAAGTTAAGTCATTTTTTGAAAATAGCAGCTGACTTTAAAAATCTGAACAGAAAAGTGCATCCTTTTAAATATCATATCATAGATTTGAGGCAGATATATACATAAGACTTTTGTAAAATCGAAACTAATATATTTTTGCAGCACAAATTAAATTACAGAATTATGAAAAAATATTTACGCTAGTCAAATATTGAACAAATACCATAATATAGGGGTCACTCATTATAGCATAAAATTTGAGAGATTCAATGGATGCTCGCCAAGAATATAATCCTCAATTTATAACTCAGATGAAACAAAATATTTCGGCTAAAATAGTTGGAAAATATATCATGAAATATATTTTACATTAGAATTTTCTTCTGGAATAAAATTATAGATATTAAAAAAATATTTTTACAAATTACATCTGAAAACTTTCCAACTATTTTTGCAAATGTTTTGAAATTCAGTTGCCAACCAAGTTATTCTTGTTTCATTTACACTATATCAAAAATACCAAGTGCTCAAATAATCCTCCTCGGATTAAAAAGTTTCGAATTTTATTAATGTCGTTACATTAATGAAAACGAATGATGGTTTGAAAATGATCGATTTAATTGTAGAATGAGTGAGTGATGATGGGTTTACAAGCGTAAGAGCAAACTCTGACTAAGGAGCACTTCAGAGACCAAAAAAAAAATAGGAATCGAATGAATCAGGTATGAGGGTAAGTAAGGAAATGATTCCTAAGAAACCTGTACCGTTATCTAGCGGCCGTAACGTTACAAATGATAAATCACCAAAACGTTGTCTATGTAAATCATTGACGGTGTTTCCACGCATTGAACGCTCTTTAGGAAACAATGTGATCTTGTTTCCATAGACAATGTTTTAGTGACATTATCCACCGAAATATTGCGGCCATCATAAAACGATACCGCTTTACTAAGAAACTATTGCTTAAATATTATACAGAAGTCAATAAAAAGGGAAAACACGATATTTACTTAAGAACTTGTGTATTTTTCTAAATAATCGGCGTTTACGTTGATACATTTATCCAATATCTTTATAAACTTTCCAATACTTATTGTCTAAAAATCTTCCTCTGCCAATCATATACCTCACGTTCAGCGCCTGAATCAGTCGCGAAACGCTCGCTTTCTGAATGTAATTTAAACAAACGAAACAAAGGATATTCAGTGGAAGCTAGGTCTGGGATGTAAGACGCAAGTTGAAAAAAGTTACCACCGAAGTTCTTTCACCCACTTTCTCCTGGGTTAATCAAAATGTATAAGGATTGACATTATCGTGATGGAACAAGATTCCTCGAGCCAATAAACCTGGACGTTTTCTTCCAGTTGCATCAGGAAGTCCGTTTAAGGAATTAAGATAGCTAAACACCATGAAAATTCAAAAAACATTTTCAGCATAAACTTATCAGCCGATAGCATGACCATTAATTTGTGTTTAGTAGGTGAAGAAAAGTGTTTCCATGTCATCGAATCTTCCTTTGATTCAGATTGATTATGAAGAGGCCATGTTTTATCTTCTGGCATATTTAATTTCTTTTGGTTTTGTTAATGTTGCATTACAAGCAACACGAAGGCTACTGGCGACCTCGTAATTTTGAACTTCGGTGAAGTGACGAAATCGTTAAATACCGGAGGTTATAATTAAAGTTTCACCATTCAGAGACCTGTAGAACCTGTTCTGCTTATCGGATTTTGATGAAACTTGGAATATATGCTATATAACTATGGGGAAAAGATTTCTGCATTAAAAAAATTAGTACAAGTTTTGACCACCATGTGGCTTTTATCGAATATTCCTTATGCAAATTCGTAAAACCTCTATGTAAACTTGCAGTCATAGCCAGAGAATCATTCAGAGTGCGTTTGTCATCGTTAATCATGCCCTTACAAAAAAAAAAGATTGAGCTTTACTGGTAAAACTGTTTTATCTGAACGGTAGCAACCACTAAGCTGATCTGCGTGAATATCGTCGTTTAAAGGATGTGCGAAAAAACCCCATATCGAGGATTGGTTTGAGGAAGATGATCATGAAATTTGAAGAGGCTGGAGATTTCGGTGTGCTGCCTGGGAGAGATCGGAAACCGGTTGGGACTGAAAATGTCGAAGAAGTCGCTACTACTGTGGTTGAAAGAGCCTCCAGTTCTATCTATTCTTCAGCAAGTGGTCGATCAGTGTCACGCGAGTTGGAGATACCATGGTCGACAGTAAGAAAAATTCTACAATGCATTTTAAAATGGTATCCGCATAAGATCCACGTGATGCAAACGCTGAAACTTCAAGATCACAAAACACGCCTTGAATATGCTTGCGGATTTTTGGAGCTAATGGAAGTTGATGACACGCGGCCTTGGGAAAATTCTATGGTCAGATGAGGCACACTTTTATTTAAATGGAGCTGTGGATAGTCAAAATTGTCACATATGGGGTACTTCACTTCCTAATGTTCTGCATAAACAACCACTGCATTCTGTTAACGTGACTACTTGGTGTGGATTTACTGCTGAGTTTATCCTCGGGCCTTTTTTTTTTTTTTGAAACTCTCACTACACAAGGCCCTAAAAGATGCTCTGTCAGGAGTGTACGGTACAGTGAACTCCTTCAACAGAGGTCATTCCTGCTTTACAGGAATTACCTTCTTTTGAAGGAGTTCACTATCAATGTTAGCAAAACACTATCTTTATGCAAGATGGAGCATCTCCTCACATTGAGCACCAAGTCAAAGTACTGATTAGCGTTAACTTTGGCGATAAACGTGTAACCACTATAAAGCGCTTTCAACACGTTATTGATGTCAATGGAGTATATATTGTGCATATTCCGTAATTGAATAAATTTTAACAATTCTAACGTATTTTTTGTCCTTCTTTGGGCACCACATTTCCTCCTAGTGGTCAAAATTTGAACTATTTTTTATTTCAGAAACTTTCCCCCCATGGTCCATATAGCAGATAGTCCATGTTTCATCAAAACCCGATAAGCAGAATGGGTTCTATAGGCCTCTGAATAGTGTAACTTTAATTATAACCACCCGGTATATATACTAGTAGTTACAATTTCAATTAACAAGAACTTTTTTCTTGTGTAATTCTTTCATTATAGTTTTTTCTTCCGTTCGATCTATTGCTCTTAAATATAAAAGAATATCTAAATGCGTTCAAGAAGAAAAACTCTTATTCAACTATATAACGAGTCCAAATAGAAAAACTTTTTCTTTTAAAACAGATTCTCAAAGTAAGCGACACTGCTTCTAGAAGGCTCCGAGAGAGTTTGGTGGATTAAATGAAAAGTCTAGTTAAATTCGGATAATATTAAAATGTTAATTTATAGGAACTCAGGTAGTAAAATTCATTTTCAGTATCGTATCAACATAAAAAGATATTGAATGCGTGACATCAAAAAAATTACGTAATCGATCCATTTGAAATAAGCTTTTGCATTTGAGGTATATTTTTATAAAGAAAGTAACAATATTTACAAGTGGCGCTAGAATAGTTTATCGGGTTTATAGGAAGCTCAATATATATGGATGCTATGAAAACTTTAATTTAAGGATTTGGAGTGGAAGTTCTTAATTTATATTTATGAAATATCAACGTGAAATGACATCGAATTGCGGATCATACGAAAATATAAACATTTAATGGATCCCTTTAAAGATGCTCTTTTGAAACATAGATTCTCAAAATAAGCTGAACTTCCACCAGGAGGGGCTGGGACAGTGCGTAGAATTCAAGGGAATCCAAGATATATGTGGAAGAATTTTTGATATTAATTTCGGACTTTTGGTGCAGGTTCTCAGTTTAGATATCAGTTGAATAATAAAAATTGAAATCAGTTGAATTCTCAATATATATATATATATATATATATATTGTTGAATTAAGTTATAAGAACAGTCGAAATAATTTGCAGTTTCACTGATATATTTTTATTTTAGCGGAGATAGAGACCATTTCCACTCGGCGGGAATTTCATAACTCCGCCTTGGATGCAGATTATGACAGAATGTGTTTATTAACGTGAGTGAGCAAGAGAGTAGCAGAAAAGCGCGTTTTTCGTTGTGTTTTGCTTTTTATATGAGGAAAAATTCACTTTAAACGTCAGAGACCACATGGTCTATATGGAGGGACTTAAAGGGAATTTAGGAGTAGGCTTAAAGCCCTGTAGGTATCATCCCTACAGATCTGGAGCATGTGATCAGCTGATTCTGCGAATTTTTTATAACGCGTGCTTGTATAAGCTAAAAATAAAAAAAATAAAAAAGGAATCGTATCAGGAAATAAGAGTGAACATTATCTTTTAAAGGAGAGAATGGGCAAATTTATTAAACTAAAATTATTATGGTGAGGAATTAATAGGAATTAAGTTAAATCATATATATATATATATATATAT
>BMAW01103853.1:898225-947025 GCA_019974015.1 Nephila pilipes
AATGGTATACACATTTCTGTCTCGAATAAACAAATAAAATATAAATGTACATACAAAGATACAAATTTTATAGTTGTCGAACCGATATTCGAAAATATCACGTTTTGAGTTTAACAAATACGTTTATAAACAGCATGACAAATTTTCATAACTATTATATTAAATTACGACAGAATTTCAATATCCCCGTATGCGGAAAAGCTAACCTAATAAATATTTTAGAAAAAGAGAAATGATATCTTTTACTTTAGAAGGAAATGATATATATCTTTCAGTGCTCCAATTGAGTTATTTATTACAGTAAACATTCCTCAGATCAAAGGAAGAAGACCGTAGGAATACAAATAGCAGTGTTATTCATTTATATTCACAGGGGACACACTCTAGTTTTGTTTTAAAAATTACATCATAAAACTCATAAAAATTTAACATTCATCGTCTTTACTTTTCATTTTAATGCGCATACTCTTATGATTATAAGGATACATAAAATTCAGAGAAATACGATTAAGAAATATCGATTTCTTGTTCTCTCATTACATTCAAATTTAGAATCCTGATGTCCTTGTATTTAGTCGTTTGGTTGATTGATTTTATAAGCGCATTTGACACGACTTTACCAATATTCATAAACAGACACAGAAAATCAGTATCTGTAAACTAAATAAAAGGTGTTAATTGCAAAGTAGAAAGGAAGTGAGAATGGAATCGCAAAGGGAAGGATGGAAAATTGAAAAAAAATTACCAGCGCATCCCGAGGGCACGCCACTCGAGTTTGCTGAAGGCAAAAAATTTCATACGGTAAGGAAATATTCTCCTGTCGTATAGAACTATTATTCGATACATCTCAAAGTTCTCACGTTGGCGTGAATGGGAAGGGTGAGGGACCAACTCAGGTATCTACCTCGTCAACTTAACGTTTCTCAAAATTACGAGGGGTGTTGATTGTATTTATTGGAGTTTATGTCGGGCATAAATTGCCAGCAATAAAATGTTAAATAAAGGAACAAAGGAAAGATCTCGGGATATTAAATCCTGCATTTACATAAGAAATGATTGAATAAGTGTGTAAAGAATGTGCGGTTTATGTGGCGCAAAAGCAAATCATGATATGCTGTAACAAATATGTGTATCTGCGTTCTAAATATTAGAAAAAAAGTAAAATAATAATTAATTAACAAGAAGGATCGAAAATAGAAAAGGATCGCTAGCCCATGGTTACCAAAGAAACTAAAATCCACGGGAAAGAAACGGATCATTAAGATACATCAAAATCATGATTCCTCTACATACCGGAATAAGATAAGCCTAATAAAAGTATTTAGTCCTGACGGATTCAATTTGCATCAGCCCTGCTTCATGACCAGTCTTCAATGGCACCAAGACTCCGATCCACGAATAATTTAATGTCCGTACTTCCTCTGAACCATGAGTAATCGGCTAAGATGTCGGATTTAGTTTAATTTAGATTTTTTTATTAACGTCAATCTAGAAGCAACGCGAGGGCTATTGGCGACAGACCTCGTAATTTTGAACCACGGTCAAGTGACTAGAACGACACCTGAGATGGCACCCCCCTCTCCGAAATTCTACACCATGCCAACGGGATGACTTTGAGCCCCGACAGATTTAACGTGCATCAACCCCAACTACACAGCGGGCCCTTAGCGGCAAAGGATCGAACCCGCGACTGAACAAAAACCGTCGGGCACGAATCGGAAGTCAAAACCACTAGGCTACCGCGGCCAGCTACGATGGCAGAAATGTCTCATATGAGAAAAGGTAATATCATTCGGATACTACGGAAACATTCTCACCTCAGAGGGAAAAATACTTTCAAAGTTATATTTCATTTAATTATACAACCCTCATTTTTTCATACGTTGGTTTTCTTTAAAATAAGCGATTGATAGTGGGGATCAGTTGTGTAAGGACTAAGTGTGGTTAGATTGTGGTAAACAAAATGAAGAGATAAAAGAAATCTAAAGATATATTTTGTAAACTCGTATTCTAACACTGTTAAATTGTAATATTGTACACTTACTGCATTGTAAAAGAAAAAAATTCTTTAGATCGTGATGTGATAATATAAAAATGTTTAAAAAATAAAGTTGCTACGTGACAAGATTTAAAAAACAGAGAAGTGTGAGTTAAAATAGTAAAGTGAACTGTTTACGAATGACGAAAATAAAAGCTAAACATAGCCCAGTGATTATGTCTAGTACTGGTTCTAGTTCTTCTTAGATGACTTAGAAAGACGAGATCTTTTCAACTCGTCCTCGGCATTCATCAATATTATGAAGAATGAAATCATCGTCCTCTTATAAAAAATCTTTTAGGTTTATACGATTTCATTTTTATTTCTGTTTTGGGTATATATCCTAATGTAGTATGACAGACATTGCGGTTTTCTTTACGTTCCGTTATTTAGTTTATTATTCAGAACTATATCAATTACAGGGGATGGGAGCCGAAACGTATTTAGCTTGGAGTGAGCGGAAGTTACGGCATATGGCGACAGCTGCAAACATTTATTTAAATAGTAGAAAACGGAAGAAAAAGATATAAATTGGTTATCAGAAAGGATGGTAGAAAATAGGGAAGAATCGCTAGGGTGTCCAAGAAGCTTGTCAAACACGTTTTCCAAATCAGAAAGCCCCATGGGCCCAAGCGATCCTTCTCTTTTTCGACCCTCCTTCTTTTTAACCATTTTTGTCTTTTTTTCAAATTTTCACGTCTAGACCAAAGTTAAATCTTGTTTGGCGTAGCATAGCTACATCTATTTCTTCCACCTGCAACTTTCACATTCACTCACTCTCACTGAAACCCCATGGGGGTAGGAAAGGATCTTTGAGGTTCCTCTGAGGGTTATGACCCCTATTTATATGAAGAAGTTAAGCTCCTGAGGGGAAGTATTTGGTTTGATTTTGTTTGTTAACGTCGCCAAGAGAAACAACATGAGAGCTTTTGATGACTGTCCTCATAATTCTGATCTTCAGTCAAGTGTTGAGGGCGACACCTGACCTGGCACCTCCATCTCCAAGCTGCCACACTATACCAGGTACTTGGACCAGATTTAACGTGCATAAGCCCCACTATACGGCGGATCATTAGGGCTCGAATACACCACCTGTACCACATGCATTTGAAGAAGAATTATGTAATTGAAGAGAAAGGATCCTGATTGGGAGAAAGACGACGAAGACACTATAGATACTAATGACGAAGAAAAATTTAGGGATAGAAGTGATTTGAGGAAATTATATCAGACTCTGCAAAGAGAAGAATTTGATATTTTTCGGATATTTTTACATGCTTTGAGTGGTAGCTGAAACAGAAGTAGATTAGGTGGTGCATGTGATAAATGACAGTATGAGTTTTTTGGCCTCTGAATAGGAAATATTTTCTGTGTCTTCAATTTCTTGTATTCGTTTTTCTGTTTTTCATTGTGATCAGAACTTTGAATTGAGAATCAGAATTCTCTTGAATCAGAGCCCAATAGAAAGACTCTGATTCTCGACTAAGTCTTCACCACCATATTTTCTAATATAAAAAAACACATGAAAGAGAATGAAAGAGAAAACATTATGAAAGAGAAAAAAGTTCCGAGTATATATATATATATATATATATATATATATATATATATATATATATATATATATATTTATATATACAATTTGAATTTGGCTCAGTTAATACGAGGTAGTCGTGGTCCATGATTAAAACTGCGGGTTGAGTGATCCGCGATATTTAAGCGACGATGACTCATCAAACCAACTACAAGTGATAATGATTATTTATTAACTATTAACGTCACACTGAGAAACAACACGATTGTTATTGGTGACGAACCTCGTAATTTTCAACCTCGGTCAAGTGACGAGGACGATACATGAGGAGGCACCTCTTTCTCTAAACTTCCATTCGATGCCAAATATAGGACAAGGGAACTTTATCAGATTTAAAGTGCATTAGTTCCCCTACACGACAAGTCTTTATTCGTATCAGGGATCGAACCCATGACAAGACGAAAACTACGCCAGCCGCAGGTCCACGACCATGACCACTAGTCTACAGTGGCCACCAAACAAATAAACAGTTTCGGAAATACAGGAATTCAATTTCAAAAAAGGAACGATCATTTCATCTGGAATAATTTCCTCACAAATGTAAGATACAGTATATAAACTAAAGAAATTAAAAGGCGATAATTTGGTGATTTATCGTTTGGGCTCTACTAATGAAAAAGTACCTACGTTTTTGGTGAACAAGCGAATCCGCAGCTTTCACACGGAAATATATGGAACAATTTTTGAGTGTGACGTGAATAACTCATCACAATTATATGAAGAAACATTGCATTCTTATATGACATAGTGGTTTATTATTCATTTTTATAAGTGATATATGAAATATAACAGTCATATATTTTGAGGAGGCTTAGAAAGACTTCTTAAAGATGATTCGAATGTATCCCATGCTCATATTTTCTTTCTGTACGTTAAGAAAAAGAAGTAATAATATACTTATATGGAGGAAATAATAATCCGAATGCCTTTGCAATATATTCAACTAAATTATTATTATATAAATAACCCTTACGAGCAACGTTGTTTATTTTTGTTCCCATTTACGAGTTTCGTAAATTAACTCACTTTGAAGATCAACTTCCCTCCCACAGTACGAGATGTGACGCGGAGGCTGCCAAAGTATGATCAAAGAAAAGTAATTTGATTTACAGTCGGAAGCAGAAATCTCGCCCCGTGTTCATATTTATTGGCAGAAACGGAGAAATATAACCCGAGAAGAATTCGAATAAATTCCTCTGACAGATAAAAGATATCTATTTTCAGAAGAATAACTTCTCGTAAATATTTCAACTCTTGCTCGAGAGTCGTTTATTTCTATTTCATGAGATACAACTTCTTCGACAGATATGTATTTCAGAGTTCGATTCGGGAAGTTTCCATTTTCAGCTCTTTCAAAAAATATATATTTGTTGGTTTCAAATCCCTCATTAGATTCGACAATCGAATTTTGAAAGGCGAATCAAAAAAATTTAAAAACTTTTCTGTTGATATCGAAAAATGCATTAACACATTATATGCAGGATCACGCATTGTTACCTTTTACGCACACCATTAATAGAGCTCAGATCATGTAAATTTATACTTTTATATTACGGAATGCAGAATCCAATGTATTAATCAGTATATTGTGGTATGGTAAAGCTTTAACTATTGCTAAGGAATGATTGAAATCGCGGGTCTTAATTTATTCTGCATATTAATTTATTCTTATGTATAAAATGTTGTAAATCAGAGTTATTCATGATTGGTTTTTTGATTTCAGAAAGCCGTAAATTGAAGTAATCCACAGTATGGAGTTCAATCTGCTGCGTTCTACAGAGACGGCCTGGAAAAGATCAAGAAATGATGACGAAATGTATGACTCTGGATGGAGAAAATGTGGAGAAATCTATAGAATAATACAGAACAATTAATTTCTCTCTATTATTAATGAGTTTTTATCTTCTCGCATTGTAACTATGTCTGGGACAAAACTTAAAAAGCTTTTTTCTGACATTTTAAAGCACTCAAATGAGCTGAAATTTTCACGTAAATCACGATTATTTTGGATGACAATACGAAAATTTAATTATAGTTAACAAATACCAATTGATTAAATCAACTACTTAAAGAATTAAATTTTATGCCAAGTTTCTCGCCAAGTTGCCAAACGGTCGCCAAATCCGTTGCCTAAGTCATAGCGTAAACTCTCTTTTAACTAGTGACATTTCCGTATATCCATTTTTCCTTTTTTAGAGAAGAATTGCAGTGAAGCATCAATTCATGTTCGCGACACATTTTCATAGGTTAGTATTGATTGGTGCAGCATTAAGTTGTAGTCATAATTTGGAATGGAGTTATCACAATCTATGATAACTTTATTCATTCATCAGTTTAAACAGAAAATGGAGCAACAGTCAAAACAATAGCTTGCTTCTGGAGAATCTGTTAAGAATAAGCGAAATTCGGGATTCAAGGTGCAGAAGCCAAACAATGCAATTATGTGCCCAATTCATATGTAACTGAGATCTAGAAATAAGAAAGATGGTACAAAAGGTAAAAATGATTACCAAAGAAGTTGGAAAATAGAGAAGGATCGCTAGGATGTACCAAATCACGTGTCCCATGTTTATCAAACAAGGGCAATCTGTGTGGGAAAGAAAAGGTATTTAAGGTACCTCGGAGTCATGTCTCTCGTAATTATATAAAAACAGGTAAACAAGGAAGAAATAAATATGAAGATCAAGAAAGGAAGGATGCTTTCATCTTGTCGAATTTTAATCACCATCAACGAAGAGACATTACTTTTTAGCCAATATATTTGTCTTTGGGCAGATATAAAGAATTGAAGGTGGTTTCATTGGCCGGAAAAGTGATGACAATGATTTATATAATACGAAGAGCAGCTTACTCAAGAACTTCATAGAATAAAAAAATTATTACTGCACAATATTACAGTGAGGTACACCATTCCCATGTCTTATTCTTAACATGGTAATTTTTTGAACAACTTCGTACTTCGGAAACAGCCAAACATTGGTTTAAATTTATCCGCACTTAAAGTAAATAAAAAAAAAGTAAATTTAGAAAAAAAAAAATGACGAATTTGAAACTTGCGAAGAATCTTAAAATTGTTCCTTAGATGTGATTTATTTTGAAACCAGATGTATTTTCACTGTGTTGTGGTTTTTCATACTACTAAAAGTGGAGAATTTATTGGAACTGAATATCGAAAAATAAAATTTTAGGTCTATCATATGCAATAATTTAATTCATTTTTAATTAATTCTGCATTTAAGAACAACCCTAGGGCAACTGGCGACTTACCTAGTAATTCTGAGCCTTGTTCAAGCTTTACTAGGACGACATCCTACCGGGACGACTTCCACATCACGCGTCAAGTGGATGAAGCTGGAAACCATTAATAGCGTACAGCCCTACTGCAAGGCCAATCTTTAGTGGAATCAGGACTCCAATCCAAGACTCAATAGAAAGAAAACTGTTCGGAAGTTCGTACCCATTCACAACTATCGCGTACCTTGATCACAACAAACATATGAAGGAATAATATGCATTCAATCAAGATCATTTCAATCAAGCGGGCCGACAAAAATGGGAGATTGCGCAATACATTTTAAAATACATAATTATATTAGATTAAAAAAGAAACTCAATGGCGGTGCCTCAGAATAACAATAAAAATAAGTTTTCTTTCAGTACAAGCTACAAGATCCCTAAATCCTCATCTCAAGGAATATACGTTAAAATTATTAGAATATAATTTTAACGAATATTCCTTATGTACTCGTATCTATTACTGTTTATACAGCAGTAATAGATACGAATGCATCCCATAGTACAAACATTTCTATCGTGGGAAGAAACAATGATCTTGTTGCAAGCCTATTGTGGATTCATTAAATTCGAAGCTCGTTTTACATTCTAAATTAATTCTTTCAGAATTCTGATATTTTAAAATGATTTTAAACAGAGTGTAAACTAATCAAAATGCAGTATTCCGCGAAAATCATTTCTGACTGAATAAACTTATTCCGTTTATTATGCACAATGCGAAAGAGACCAGCGGTAAATCTCGTTTCGATGAACAGAAACACGTGTATTAAGATAATTGAAGAGAGCGCACCCTATTATCTGAACTGGAATGTAAAGCATTTACGCAGCCGTCACTCATCGGTTTTAAATTAATCTCGAGAGCTTGATTTCGTTGTTGTCGTGGAAACAGTGTTTGCTAAGCCATATTCGGCGTAAACAAAGTAACCATGGTTTTTACTATTTCGCGATTAATGAAAACAGCATTCGAAAATTAACACCATTTCTCTGGAGAATCACAGGAAAGTGTCGACATCTCCAAACAAGTGGAACACCGATATATGAAAACTCTGCGCTGTTTGAAATGGTTTCATTCAGGAAAAGTTATTCGTTCTCACTGAACTCTTTTCAGAGATGTACATTAATGATAAGTAATGAATAGTTGGATAGGTAAGGTGAATATTAAAGTAAAACTTTGCTTTCGTTACCATAACGAAAATCTTTATTTCTGAAATACAGTATTTCATTAGTTTTATTCTGAATTAAGTGTATCGCAATTGTTCTGTGTTATCGTAATTAATTTTATTGGTATTTAGCAATTATTAAATTGTTATTGCAATCATTTAGTTTTTTTATCAATTGTTTGTATCAATTTATTGCAGTTATTTATTAAGGCTACACGGTACTCTTTTTCAAAAAATTTTTTTGGAGACAGTAATATTATAAGTAACTTATGTATTGTTTTCATACTATATTATTAAACTGATTCTGAAAATAAAAAGTCAATTTAACTAGTCCTTATTTTAAAATTTAAAAAAAATTAAAAATTTTGAAGTTTTTTTAAACCCTTATAAAATACACAATTTTTGAAATTTTTTAATTATTTTGAGTGATTTATATTTCATACATTATTGCAAACAAAAGTTAGTATGGATTTGAAAATCTGTTCCCTTGTTGATTTTTAATAATTATTTTTCTAGCTAAACCTGGAAAAAACAGGAAAATTTTTAAAATATTAACTTTAACATTTTTTAAAAAAATAACTAGGGATCCCAGACCTAAATACATACTAACTTTTATAGAACACATATATCTCAGTATGTATAAAAAATTTCAAGACTCTATCTTGAACAGAAAAAAAGCCTTAGGGATTAGAAAACACTTACATCTTCAAAAATAAAAGTCTGAGAAAAATGCATTTAAAGTTTTTAAAGGCATAAAACAAAAACTAATAATACTTGCAAAGATCTAAATTTTTAATATATTATTTAACTACTTATATAATATATGAAAACACTACTTTAATTAAATATTATGGCAAATATTTTTATTTATTCAAAATATGTTTTTGCAAAATATCGATATAGCATTTTTTACGATGACAGATAATTCAGCTTAAAGTTAACATAATAATTTCACAAAAGTTTTAAAACACAATACACTTATAAAAAATAATAATGATATAAATAAAAGTTTAAAAAAAGTTAAAAACTACCAGGTTTGTACATGGCACCTAATTTTTTCTGAATTTTAAATCGACGCAATTTAGCAAATTTTATTTTTTTCTGCGCAACTTTAAAATTTGCAGATTTCCTTTTCTTTCTGAAATAGGTTCTCCTACAATGAGTAAAGTACACTAAATGTTCTGATGACAAACTTGTTACAAATTCAATTAGCATCCTGAAATGTTTTTAGAGCTTTTAATGTTCCAACAATAAATTCAGGTATTGCACTAGACATGGCAATCAACACGACTCCTAGAAGCTGTATTTTCTTTGGAATATTTGTCCCATATCATCTAATATAATGCTTCATTAGAATTGTGTGTCAAACCTCTGACACATGTGCTTTATAATTCAGTTGATGCTAATCTCTGATAAATAGGCAAGATTTTGGGCAAATATTCTTCGTTGATTGTTATTTTTACCCAATCTTTGTGAATACCTGATTTTTTTCCACGTGCTAATGATAACTGGTAAAAACACCAAGAGTCAAAGAGCAAGATTGTGTCCCGGAAACTAATACTCTCAGATCTTTCCCATAATTTCACAGCTGCATTTACTTCCATTGCACTAGATGATACGACATGTGTTGTACTACAAACATTTTGTTGTCCTTTGTACCAAATACGAAATTCAGCACTTTCTTCTCCAAGCTCAAATTTAGTCTGTTCACATTCTCCACGTCGCTTTGACATTACTTCGTAGTCTATCACAAAGCCAGTCAGCAAGTCGATAACATATCCTATTCCGATATTTGACGTTGACGTATGTTCTCTTGTCAACCAGCTTCCATCATATGACATTCCAATACCGACTTTATCTTTATCATTCCTTGAGCCCTACGCCTCAATGACATCTTTACGAATATAAAGCAACGGCTGATTTGACCCAACAAGATGTCCAATCAGAACTTTTGGCTCATAATGTCTTTTAAGTTTTACTAAACATTATATTTCAATTCATATGCATGCAGAATTTTTCCAACGATGAGTAGCCAAGTCACAAACTTAACATACCTTGCACTAATCTCATATTTACATCAAATGGAACATTAAAAAATTGATGCTTGCTAACATTTGATGTAATATAGCATCAATTAATTGTTATGAACATGTTTCACTCTAGGTTTGGTCACAATTAACACATACAACATTCACTTTATATGCAAATCTATTTCTTTGACCATAGCAAAGTTTTAAAGATACACTATGGCAAATATTGCTTAAAAATATTCCAAAATTATCTGTAAACAAACATTCAGTATCCACTATAATGTAATTTGAAAGATACTTTTATATGTAGCAGAAGTAATAAAGACATTTGTATTCTGAAGTTTTGTAGTTATATCCACTAAAGCAGGTTTTTAGCATTGTCATTATCAGCAGTACTCCATCTCTTAGAAGTGTTGATTCTCTTCTCAAGCTGCGAAAGTTTTGTCCGTGGCATTTTTTCAACAGAAAAAACTTCACTTAAACAATTTAAAATAGCTTTTAACTTATATAAATTATATGCAGAATAAATATTGGTCTTGAGAAATACCTTTTCTTATCAATTTTGGCTAAGTAACTATAAGCACATCAAGAACTCAAAATATAAACAAACATAAATGATTTTAGTAGTGAAAGTTGAAGTTAATATCTACTTCTCTGCAAGTATCGATATTATTTAAAAAATATCAGTAATTAATTAAATTTAAGAATGGAAAAATGCTTTAAAATGAAACCGAAACTAACCACGCCCCACTCAGCTGTCAAAAATAGTGACTGACAATGCTCAGAAAACTTCAAATATCTTAAAAACTAATTGGTTAATAGATCTAAGATTTGGGGCCAAGATTCCCAAATGTATGGGCTACAGGAAAATGCAAAAAAAAATTTTTCGATAAATTTGTCATTTTTAGGGTACTGTGTAGCCTTAAATAAAGAATTACAAAATTCGATACATTTTAGGCTCAGATAGTGACCCTAAAATGCTTAAAATGTGCTATCGTTCAATTTGCTATCGTTCAATTTGTATCAATGCTATCGTTGTTAAGAGATTGAGGATTTTTCGGTGATATTTCCTATACAGGGTGTTTTGAAAGTCTTAGGCAAAAATTTAGGGGTGGGGTGTATGAAAACATATAAACAAGCAGTTTTCACCAAACAATGCAAAAGCGGAAATCAAGCGGTGAACAGCTTGATGGCGCTGTTATAGAAAGCATTAAGCGCGAGTTTTCTTACGGATCGTTATTTCTACCTTGGATTTCAGGACGCATGGTGACGCCCAATAATCCTTAAAAGCCCATGTCTCTTGAAATCCACGGTAGGAATGACGATGAAGTGATAAATATGAGGTTTACGATAAATTTTCGTAAACGCGGCATTTATAACATTATAAATGCCGCGTTTTTCATGCAAGATGTACCTAAAGGTAAATACAAAGCATACAATATGTATCGATAATGAATTGCGCATGATTAATTATACATATTTATACATCAGATTTTCCTTGCATAAACAAGTACATAAATATACATGTATCTAAATATAATAAAAAGACTTCCAATGCTTTCAATTAAGAAAAGTTTGCATAATTTAAATTTGGCGTAAAATGAGCTCATTTTTTTTATCGAACTCGTCGCAGTTACCGTTATTTATTATGTTAATCCACACCTTTATAACACCATACAAAGAAGGTCCTTCATTAATGTCACACAAAGAAACAAAATAAGGGCTATTTGTGACAAACTTCTTCCATTTTGAAAAAGTAGCATTCTTTATTTAGGTTTATGTAACTTTTTTACACATACAAACACTTATTACAAATAAAATATGAAGGCAAGACGAGCACAGGTGAAGCAAAATCAGACAGAAAGCGAGCGAGCAAGCTAAAATGTAACTGATTTAATCTAATTTCTATATCCCTTAAGCACTGTTTTATCTTATGATTGAGAATGTTATACAAGCTTCCCTGCACTTTGATTAGTTGATCCAGTTTCCACATCTTATCTTGTGATGGCCGCGGTAGCCTAGTGGTCATGGTCGCCGACTCGCGGCTTCCATTGTCTCGTGGGTTCGAGTCTTGATGCCACTAAAGACCCGTCGTGTAGCCAGGACTGTTCCAAATTAAATCTGACGAGACTCAAAGGCCTCCTGTTGGCCTGGAATAGAAGTTAGGAGAGGGAGGTGACAACTCATGTATCGTCCTCATTAATTGACCGAGGCCCAAAATTACGAGGTTCATCGCCAGTAGCTCTTTTGTTGCTTCTAGTGCGACAATTACAAAAGCAATCAATCAATCTTATCGCGTGATATTACGTAATTAAATATCATTTTTAGAGATACTTCTGGATTCTAAATAAAATAAAAAAGAGTACAATGCCACAGAGGGTTTAAGACCAAAATGAATTTATATCCCTCCCCCCAAAATGAAATTAATTCCCTATGCATTTCCAATATTAAAATATTTCAATTAGCACTGAATTCAGATTTTTCTAAATCTTAAATCGTGTATTACTGATTAGAATGTATTTGTTCTAACTAGAAAGTGACCAATTAAACTTCAGAGCTCGAAACACGACTCGACGAAAACCACCTGCTGCGATTCTCGAACATTGATCAAAAGCCTACCACAGCCATTTTACAATATTATAGAACTTCTTTTAATAAGTCTTTTTTGCTATAAGTCTTTTTGATAAGTCTATTGAAATGGTTTTGTTTTCTGTAAGAAATAAATAAAATGTTTTATATAATATATATTAATAAATTACTCATAGATAAACACAAAAACAGAAGGATATTGAATCTAGATTTCATAAAAAGATTCTGAAATTTCCATGTTCAACAAATTTGCCAAAAAATCATCATTGACACTTTTCATAATTTTACATTTTGATGTTGAGATATACCTATTTTTTCTGAATTCAGAGAGAGGATATAAAATTTTAAGACATACTTTTCCACTTTTATGTAAAACATCATTAAAATAATTTTATAGAAACAAAGCTTGCAAATAGCTAATGGAATAACTATCATAAATGTATGTGTTCAATAAACTTGGAAAATTGTATGCAAACAAAACCCTTTTAATCAGCACACAAACACTTTAAGGAGAAATTGGAGGAATTAAATCAATTTCATCATTAAACAGTACATATGATGTTTCGGAAGCATTAAATGTATTAATTGCCATAAAAGCTTACGAAAACACATTCTTGCTTGAATACAATACTGAAAACTAATTATGTTCCTGTAGTTTTAAATTTTATTAGGTTTTGTTAAACTTAATTACTATAACATATTAACATGATGATTACAACACACACTCAATGCTTAAATTTTCAAATTTATTCAACATGTTATGGGAATATATGACACAAGATATTAGACTTAATTCAAACGTTCAAGAAACTATTTAAGGTAAAGGTTATAAGTATGTCTGAGAATATGATATAATAAATCGTTTTACAAATTGAGTATGTGTACCAGTAGATTGAATTATAAATTCTCTTTTTTTTCAAGCATAATTTTAGCACTTCTTGACTTAGTACTAAGCTGAGGTAGGGCTACTGAAATAACAAATATGATGGTATTTAAATGATATTAGGAGCTCTTAAATAAAACAAAACAATAATAATCATGTAATATACATAGCGTTTCTATAAGAAATAATTTTGTAATCACAGGCGGATTATTTTCCGCAATGAAGGGAATCAATTGGGGCTCTCTTCAGCAACGACGACAAAAATGAAATGCTTTAATAACTAGTCCAAGGGGGAATGATTTTTGACCTATTTGCTAAGAGCACTGTAAAAAGTACCTGGAAAATTTTTCTTTGCAACGATAGATCAAGGGTTCGAATCGAGCTTGTCACTCAAGGGGAACAGACAACCACCACCACAGGGAAGAACAAAATTCTACCAAAGGCAGGGTGAAAACATCAACCAACCAATATTTAAGTCAAAAAATAAATTTGAATTAAATGCTCTTCAAAATTTTCCGCCATGTATTTCTTTGAAAAGTTGAGGCTTAAAATATTCAAAGGCTATGAAAATGATCCAGATTTTTTCTTTACACTCTATTCTAGTCTGTTTTGCGTTTTACATATCTTTAATGACCAGTATAACATACAAAACACGTGATAGAATTCTTAAGACTGACGCTAAATTTCAACCTACGATTGGGCCATTTGTGTTTTCACGCATACGGGATGAACCTCGATCATCTGCTGTAACACTGCCAAAACGTTTGAGCATTTTTCAAGCGAAATCAAAATATAAGGACATTCAATCTAGAAATATAAATCTAAAATGTCTATAAAAGGTCGTGTAAAACATACAAATTGATAAAAAAAAACATAAAAGGATCGTTGTTAAAGTAAATCAAATCTTCTCTCATTGCATAAACATTTTTGAACTAGGAGATAAACTAAAAGATAATAATCAAGTAATAATGGTGATGTTAGAGTTTAATGGTGCGGGAACAAGATGTGGCTATGTTGCGCCAAACAAGGTGAAACTAGTCAAGACGTTTGATAAAAGAGGAGATGGGCAGAAAAATTAGTAGAAAAGAAGGGTCGAAAATAAAGGACTGCTAAGGAAATTTCGGGGTTGTGTAACCGTTGTTTACCAAAGATAGTAAACCCCATTGAAAAGAAAAATATCAATATGGTGCATTAAAGATGACAAGCACATCAAAAGACCAGATTCATTAATGGCTGCCAAGATTATTAAAAATGTTTGTGATTTTGTAGCACAAAAAGGGCCGTGTGTTACTGAGAATAATGGAAGAAAAGCATTTTTGAATATCACAACAAAGGAAACGCTTTGAACCAGCATGTATGTAAATTTGGCAAAACATTTATCAATGTTGAATCTGATCCGCCCCATTTAACTAATGAATTAAAGTCAATGAGAAATTAACATTGCAAAAATATCATTTCAGCCGCAGAAAATGACTAAAATTTCTTGACACCTATGGTTAACATAACTCATTCTAAACGATACTAAATTAGTTAAACAAAGTGTGGATTGGAAATCAAAAAACTCACTACAAGCCAAAATAAAAAAATTAAAATTTCTATGCCAAGTTTTGCAAAGATTTTCCCCCCCAAGATGTAATTTTTTTATAATTATTATTAAATTACTCAATTAAATATAAAAATGATAGTAAACGATGAAATATCGAGAAATAGACTATAGTAAACTTTCACGATATTAAACTTAAAGCAAACGATTAATTATTAAATTGAATATTATATTAGTTACATATATTAAAATTAAAGCAAAAGAGATAAATTATTAAATTGAATATATTTAAGCTAAATGTAATTAAAATTGAAACTAACGATAATAAATTGAAAAGTGATCTTTCGCGCCAAAAGTGGCCCACCTAAAACAATAGCCCCTGGGAGCCAATCGAAAAAAAGGAGAAAAATTATATTACATTTTTTGAGTGAAAGGATATCAATTGCGAAGCATTTATTTAAATGAAGGAAAAATTAATGGTGAGTAATTTTTAATGACCATAATTCGTCAAATTCTTCCAAAATACAGTTGGAATTTGTCGATTGTTAATGCACCCAGTCACACTTCTTTATTGCTGGTAGACTTTAGGCAAAAAATAACGTCCGTGTGTTGAATAATCCAATCACCTGATTTATCATATTTGCTTAATTTAGCACCTGAGAATTCTCTTTGTTCCAAAATATATGATGAAGTTAAAAGATTATATATTTAAAAAGTATTTTGAGACCATACAAGAAACTTCAAACCATTCTTTGGTGGTAATTCCGCAAAGAGAAATAAGACAAACATTGGAATCATTATTAAATTGCTGCATCAAGTTTATTGAAGCCGGCGAGGTATATTGCAAATAAAAAAAAGCAATTTAAATTATAGTTTCTTGTCCCTATACAGTCTTCAAAATTCGTTGACGCCCTGTGTACGTACACTGAAAATATTAAGCGAGTTACAAAAAATACAGCAAAAGCGAGAAAACACCAATAGATAAACGTTAAAATGAATATTTGACTTACTGCAGGCTGAACAGCTGAACAATAATCCATAATTTTGGCATAGGAATATAATGCGTTCAAATCATTAGAGACTAAGATATTCATCGATTTAACTTTAACACAGCGAACCAAAAGTTTTTCTAATTAATTCGGTAAAAGCATAAAAGTTTTATATTAGGAACCTGCAGTAAATCAAGCACAGAATGCGTTTTATGTTTCATTTCATTGGCACTATTTCAATGAGCGTCACATTTTATCTGAAACGTTGATAGTACTGTTGCTTTCAATATTAATAGCTCAGTAAAAATAAGTTTTATGTATTTTTTATTGGAAATCTACTCTCTCACACCAGACTTTTATTTTATTTTATAAATTTAATCCCTAGCAATTGATATTTATTCATTTCATTTAAGAATCTCATAAACCTTTATACGCCGACTTTTAATAATATATGTATATTTTTAAATTGAAAGTACTCTATTATCTTTTAGGCCTGTAAATGTGTTCCAACAGCGACCATGCGATTATTTTTCAGTTTCTTTTTCACACTTTTGACAGATCCATGAAATACACCCCAAGCTTAAAAACTAATGAATAATATACATTATTGGCGTCTTTTCCTAATTTTAAAGAATTGAACTGAAATTTACGTCACTTTTTCTACTCCAATGTTATCATGGTCTGATTTTACTATTTTACAAAGAAAAATATAGATATCCTGCTCATTACTTTTCTGAATACAAACATTTTTCCTTCTACATGATATGTTATGACTTTTCATCTCTCATGCTTTTATAACAAAATGGACTTTCAATTGTTTACTCCAAAGACAAATAATTGCGTATTTATTAAATGTTGTGATATTTGAATAGGCATAATAAAATAAATTGGTCTTTAATTTATAGTTAAGATAATTTTAATGTTGTTGTAGAATTTAGCTACCGGAAAAGAATTCTAGCTTTCAGTCATATTCGTTACTTGAATACAACATTTATGGCTTAAATTTCGGATAAGTTATAATTGTAATTCCATAATTATTGTACCTCGATACTGTATTTCTCATTTTTATTTTGAAAACCACGTTTCTAAACAAATAAAAATATCCTCATTGGGGAATGTTACAATTACGTACATGTAGCATTTTCGTTCTGTCGAACAGTTCTTGTATTTAACACGAAGTAATTGAAAGAAATGATCGTTGTCTCATTACAAAAAAACGAAAATAAAAAATTAAAAGTTGATGATACATTTTCAAATTATCCTCACTCACCATATTGTTAGACTTCATACGCCCAGTCGAGTTTCTCAATTACATACACTTGTTACGGTAAAATTATAAATACGTAAATTTTTAAAAAAGCACTATGTATCTGAAAGGAAATATGCATCAGAAAATTAAATTTTCATAAAACAAAAAAATGCTTCATTTTTCCTGTCACAAGTTAATCCTAAAAGTCGAGACACGGGTAAATTATACCTCTTATCATAGAATTGAAATGCTTGAAAGAATATTTAAAACCAAGTGCTCCTGCATTTCACAAATATGTCATATACCTGCGGACCTAGATACAATAACAAGATGCCAGTTTCGCTGCTTTTAAAAGGTAGTTTTTAATTATACTGAAAGCAACATTGCTATATGAAACTCTTAGAAAATGTCATCAGGAAATGACTTCATCGACTCTGACTTTGTGGATTCAACTATTGCAGGAGCTACGTGAATAATATTAGAATTGTTTGCACCGTTTGAGTTTTGGTCTTATATACGTATAAAAAATATTACGTTAGATAAGCATGTGGATCACTCTTTAATGAAACTTGCTGCTATTTATGAATTTAAAGTACAATAGAGCGATTTTGTCTGTTCTTCTATCAAATGGAATATATTTGTAATTTTTCCATTGCATGGAATTCTTCAGCAAAGAAAATTTGTTAATTGGAATATCTGACAATGTATATGCAGGTAACTATTCTTAGTGAAAGACTGTATTTATATTTTTTATGAATTTCCAATTTTTAAGGAGAAGGGAGTTGGTGCGTTTCTTTCAAAATAGATTTTAATATTTATAATTAATTATTGCCTACATATGATAGTTGGATATAGTGATGATATATTGATATGTATTAGTATCGGAAAATAAAGTATACGGGAAACGGACAACAGAGTTAGTTATAGCGATCTTAATTTAAAAATATAACTTTATCCTCTTATTAGAATTAAGATATAAAGAAAGTTACAAAACAAATTGCGTTTTTATAGAATGAAATTAAATTTCAAGCAGAATTAAAGAGTTAGAATGAAAATACCTAGAAATATAAAAATATAAACTATGTGCCTTTTTTTATCCCTGCTGTTCTTAATAATATCCTTTATCACAGCTTATATTATTTCAAGTGTAATGGATAATTAGATTAGAATATTAATACCTAGATCAGTCGAATTTGTGTTCTTTTTTTTTTTTCAAAAGTAAATACTTTTGAAACATTATTTTAATACAGGAAAGTTATCAGCGAAATACATCTTCATATACGTGTTACTTTTAAAATTCGAAAGCTGTTTATGTGCACATTTCATAGACAATTTGTTGTTCACCTGATTTATTCCGTTAAAGGGCGAATCATCTTCCCAATTAGGGTTTTCTTTGTTGAAAATTATTTTAGGCTCCACTTTCGAGAAGGAAAACAAAAAAGCGTCAATTGCCCTCGATAAATGCCTTGAATCGACACACCTTGTAATAATAACATATAATACTACTAGACCCTATTTATTGTAGTCCTTTAAAAAATGTTCAACAAATAATATGCAGATTTACAACATAATATGAAAAATAAAACAATTTTCTGTACTTTAACAAGTAGACTTAGTTAATGCGCAGATTATCCAACTAAAATACCTATTATTTTATTTCCGATCTTTTTCTGTAACAAATTAAAACTACATTAAATACAGAAATTCGAAATGGCTTCTTTTTTGCAGCCGTGAATTGTATAAAAAAAATTATTAATATGTTATAAGAAAAGTTTATATACATATTCGTAATATTTTAAAGAGATAAACAAAAGCAGGAGAATTTATAAACAAAGAAATTACATTTGGGACTATTTCTTTCACATACATGAAATCCGTATTTTCTTTCCAACTTATTTTCGTCGGAAAAGAAGAAATATATAAAAAGTATACGCGTTTTCTATTTCTTATATCACACTATTTTTGTAAGAGTTTGTTTTGGAAAAAGAAGTAAAAGTAAAAATAAGTCAAGAAAGAAATACATTTTGTTTAGAAAGATACTAGAAATTCGAATTCATTCCAACGTATTTTGAGTTCTTTTTTTTTTCATTATTTCAGAAATTTATTTTAAAAATGTTGATGCTGGAATGTTCCTTTTATGTCATTGGAGGGTTATCATTTCATTTTAAGTATATCACTATAAATGTAGTTACATTTTCTATGGTATAAGATGTTCAAAACATAAAATTAACATTTCTAGGGACCCATTTTTAAAAAAATCACAATTCAAGCACTTTAAAGAAGAATTTGGTAAAATGCAAAATTTGTCTTCTTTCATCATGAGAAATGAGAGCTGTGATAAAAATGATAGAGACAAAAGAAAAATTTAGAGAGTTAATTGAGTCAAATAATCCATTTACTTCGTAATTTCTTTTCTTTATGCTATTAGGAAAGATACCAACGGTAAAATCCTATTTAGTTAACGCCTTCGACATGGAAAAGAAAAGACTCTAAAAGTAGGATTACACTAAAGTAAGTCTTGTAGGGAATTATTGCAAATATTATCAATTTGGCTTTTTTTAGAGCCATATTGTTTTCTGTCAACAAGCCGAGGATAAAATAGCATCCAAACGTTACGAATTTTATCCAGTTTATGTTTATATATATAATACGCATTTCTATATCTGGAAATATCTTAAAAAGAACACTTTTAGAAACAGTCAACAAATTTAAATTAGTGACAAATATGGGGGGGGGAGAAACGGGAAATATTTGCTCTCAATACATTTTTGAATAAATTTTTTTAACACATAATACAATTTTATTTATTAGATAAAAATTATTTTAAAAAAATTATTTTACTATTAAATCAAGAAAATAATTCTTATTATTCAGTTTATTTTCAAAGGATTTCAATGTCGCGTACAATTCAAATTCTTTTGAATTTCAGATGTTCATTTTTTTTTCTAATTTATTTATACAATGAATAGTTTAAAGTTTGCGGAAGCCAAGAAGTCATGGTCGGAAACTCTTGACCATCTTTGCTTCTTGCTTCTGTCGATCCATGGATTCAAGTCCGGATTTCACTAAAGATCTCTCATGTAGCGTAGCTAATGCAAGTAAAATCTTTCTTGGGAAGAAATTCTAACGTTGGTGTGATGTGAAAGTTTGGAAAGTAAGTTGCCCGCCCAGATGTCATCCTCATCACTTGACTGTAACTGAGAATTACGAAGACTATCGCAAATAGTACTCATGTTGTTTCTCATATGCGACCGTAATAAACAATTGATCTATTTCATAACGCAGCAGAACTATACACTCAAAATTTTCCAAGAAAAAAGAAATACTTTGATATTAATACTAAATTTTAATTTTGTAATCATACAGGGAAAAACTTTTAATGATAATTGTTATAAATTTTTATTTTAATCTGCTGTTTCTTCGCTGTTTAAAATATGTTTCCTTATATTTGGTTCCTTAAATTGTATATTGATAAAAGAATTTTATACTTAACGTTTGATAATAAAAATGTGCGTGTTTGTCAAATGTTTCAAGAATATAGAACAGTGATAAAAAATTATGTCCTAAAAGGACATAAAAATGTTTTGAATATCAGAACTTTTTTGCCCTATTTTGAAGACGCATTGGAATTTCTGTGTTGGTCTGAAACACAAAACGAAAATAGCCTAAAGGTTATGCGTTGTATTTATGTTCGATAATGAACCAAAAAAATATCATAATGTATTTTTGCAAACATCTTTCGTGTGTTTTTTTTATAAAATTTATCGCCTAGCCACAAGATACTAGATGCGTATATTACGGAAAAATAATGTCCATCATTAAATTTTTCTAGAGACCACAACTAAAATTTAAGTGCTTCAAAGTGTCTCATATATTACCCATATAATTGTCATTAGTATAACGCAAGAGAATGAATAATTTTTAAGAAACCCTTCATTAGAGAATATATACATGTTCTATGCCATTATTAAAAAAACATTTCTAAGCAAAGCCTGGTGATAAATTTTAAAGGATAAATGACGGATGCTGAAAAAAATGTTTAAGTGACTAGACAAAACACATTAAAATATTTTAGAATGAGCTAACACTTAATTTGTATGAATAAATTATAATGTAACTTCATGAAGAAGCTTGTTTGAGATTTAAGTATCTATGTTTGGAAATTTATGCTTATTAAAAAACGCAATATATATTTATAAATCATTGGGAAAGAATTATAATTTTATTAAGATAGATTTATAAGAATAATACATTTATTCAAAGAAAAAAATTACATTATAATTCACATTATAAAAAATTAATAAAAAATAGCCTATATTTAAAGCGATAAAATGATAAACTAATTATTATTCCTAAGAAGTATACCAAATTTAAACAACTGAAATAAAAGTTGATTTAAAATTGAAAAAGAAGAGTTTGTGTTTGTGTTAATCGAGCATTAACATTTCTATATCACAGATTTACCGACAAATTTCAACTTAAAATTAAAAGATCTTCTATGAGGCATGATACAGAAAAAAAAATGGTTTTTTTCCTTCTTTAAAATCATAATAAAGTAGAATCGAATAAAAACAAATAGTACCTTAATTAAAATGTTTAGAAATACTTCTATAAAGTTTTCTTTTGTTGTTTCAATAAGATAAAACTTAAAATTTGCTTTTTTTTTGTCAAAATGAATTGAAACTGCTCTTAGAAAAATTCTACTGGTAATGAAATTCATTAAAACTTTCTATAATTGTTTCACATATTTGTATAGAATCACAAACAATTTTAAAACAAATTAAAATAAGTGACTTTTAACACAAGAGCGTTTCTGAAAATAACAATTTTTAATACATTGCAGACTATTCATATTATTGTACAATAGAGACTTTGCTTAATTAAAGAAATGAAACAAAAATTCTTTAATTTGTTAAAAAGACACGCAAAATATCATATGTTGGACAAAGATAGTCAAGCTCGGAGTGACACAAGAATAATAAGGGAAAAAATGGAACAAACATTTCCCCAAAAAATTAGATAGAAATAATACTCAGTGAATTGAAAAATGAATCTTTCCCCAAATCAACAAAGAGTATCCACCAGAGCATTGCAACTAAATTTGAAAGATTGTTCTCGTTTTTGTATTAAAAATTACTTTACAAATAGTCTGCAAATAACCTCTAAAAATATTGAAATAGGAAATCAACAATGCATGATTTGAAAAAGTTCTTTTGTTATAGTCAAAATAATATTTGAGCATTGATTTGGTAGATATACTGATCGTGATGTAAAAACGTACCTATTTTTAGAATGAAAGACTTTATTGGAACGAAACTTCTATCTCCGTTTCTTTCCGTTTTCGAATGTACAAGCTTTTGTATCAGAACAGCGCATTATAAAAGAAAAGTTATTCAAAGCAATATCAATGCTCTATCCGTAAGACTTCGGTAAGAAATCGAAATAACAAGCGGATAAGATATCATTTGTTCGGATTGTGTAACGATATTCGCTAGCAGATACAGACTCCAAAACGACAATGCTGACCTGAATAATATGTTCTTTTACTTCTAGAAAGAAGCAACACCAAACTTCGATTGAATCATTCAATGTCTTATTCCAAGCAGAAATTCAATTAGAATTTTCAGAAAAATATTGGAAACATCAAACGATGCAGAATATCACACATTATCACGGGTTTTATAGATATAGATTTCCCGTTTTATATTCCATAATAAACTATACATAAAATAGTTTTTGCTCGTATATATATAATGCTACTCAGATTTGATGAATATTATTAACTTAAGTGGAAGAAATTACCTACTTAAAACATCTGAAGATAACAGTGGTATCAGATTTACACAATAGAAGAAGTAGATCCCAAAGACTTAGCTGTGGAAGATTGGAAAGTTTTTTAAGAAATAAGCTTTTATATGAAGAGAAAATATCTTAGAAGTTTATAAAAACCAGAATTATTAAGTTTTGAATTACAAAAGTAGTCCATTATGTAATAAAATTTAATTTTTTAATGTGCTTTTTTTTATTTAAAGCAAGTAATTTAATAATATTACATTCTACGGACAAACTACAATCGGACTTCCGTTATCTCGCGAATCTGCTTTAAAAGTGGTTTTAATATGGCCCTCCTTCCATCAGCAATTGCTAATAATACCCAGGCATTGTGGCAATATAAATCCTATTTTGTATTTCTTATGAAGTAGAATTAAATTTTTTTGTTTAGATGATGTCAAGACATTGGATATTTGGATTGTTTTTTAAAGATTCTTTTCAAGATCAGGTAGGCAGTGAGATTAGCAGTACGTTCCACAATTTTATATTGGTCAAATTTCAAGAGTTACAAAGTTTTTCTCTTGCAAAAGTGATTTCCATAATAATTAAAAATAATATGAACGTCAAAAAAACGGAGACATGAACGAGAAAAATCTCAATGTGTTCCAAAGAAGAAGGAAGACAAGAAGAAATTGTTAAAGAACCTAATCTCCCAAAATGGATGGTTAAAAAATAAGGATACAATTCGTCCGTTTGTTGATAATATTAATACTAACAAAGACGAAACGTAAAAAAGCCAGGCAAGAGATAAACAAGAAAAGCCAATTGAAAACAATCATCCATTAAAGATATATATGTTCAAACATGTTCATAAAGTAATAAATTCCTTTTCTTTAAAAGGCCGCAATGGCCTAGTGGTCATGATGATGGACTCGCGGCCGACGGTTTTCGTCGAGTCTTGGGTTCGAACCTTGATTCCATGAAAGACCAACTGTGTAGCCGGAACTCATGCACGTTAAATCGGTCGAGGTTCGAAGTCCTCCCGCGCTGGTGAGAAAGTTTGGAGAGGGAGGTGTTAACTCGAGTGTTGTCGTCATCACTTGACCGAGATTAGCTTAAAAATGCGTAGTGCGTCACCAATATCTAGTTGAATTTAGTGCGACGTTAAATAAACCAATCAGCCCATTCTTTAAATATTTTTAATCTTTTTTTATGAAATATTTTTTGATTTTTTTTTTTTTGTAACAGGTAACTGACTTACATATCGCGAGTATAGCATGCGTGACTATACATTTACTCTTTAATTTAACACACATGCTCATTACACAAATAATTCATGCTGGTGTCTCTCTCACTAAACTTCTACGCAGCACCAAAGGAAGGACTCGACCAGATTTGACGGCCATCAGTCCCGTTTCACGACGGATCTTTAGTGGTATCAGGCTCAAACCCACAACTCGACAAAAACAAGACAAGGCAAGATATCGCGACCATGAACACGAGCTTCCAGCTGCTTCCATACATCAACGAAACATCCTAAAAGTGTAGATCCGATAAACATCGTGGATTTGTATAAAGGGCAAACAAACACAAACTTTTAAAATTATTTCGTAAATGAAATAAATTATTGTAATATATAGTTGGGAAAATAATTATTTGCACACTTTATTCTCTTAAATCGTAACAAAATCAAATAAAATATTTAAGTAAATATCAATGTAAAACATTAATTTAATGTATCATACCATAAAAGCTGAAACAAAATAAAACTAATCAACACTTCACATTTTAACAGACAAATATAAAAAAAAAATGTAATGCAAAAATGTAATTGTACACTTCATTAGGGTGTTACAATTAAGAAATAAAAAAATACTGTGATTAACAATAATATAAATCCATACTTTATGTGAAGTCCTTTGGCTTTGTGCGTGCGTGCTTCACATACATTCCATTAACATTTTTTCGCGACTGTTGGGTGCATGTTACTCCATACCTTAATGAGAGCTTCTTTTAAACTGTTTCCACATATGATATGCTTTCTTTCCAAAATGTGTGGATCAATCACCATCCTTAAATTTTGTACAAGATTCAGGTCTAGAGAATCAGCAGGGTTACATGTCGCTTGCGATTATTTTAAAGTATGTTGGCCCAGAACTGCTTAGAAAGTTATACCACAAACTGTCATTGTAATATTTAAATTTCCTACTCCAATAGAAACTATACGTCCCACAAACCCTAACTCTTCTCACCGACATGCTTGAGAAATGGTGTCTATGTTTTAGATCGACAGCAGTTTTATATTTACACCAAATTTTCTGAATGCTTGGAGAAGAGAAAATTTGAAATTTACTCCAATCAGCCTAAATCACTGTATTCCAGAAATCCATTGTTTAATTTCTGAGAGCTAGAAGAAATTTCTAGGCTTTTTTTTCTGTTTGTTTCAATTATGAATGACTTTTTCTTGGTGTTTTTCCTTTTAAACTTGCGTTGTGAATATTATTTCGTATTGTTTGAAGCGTTACTCTAGTATTAAAAGATTTTACAGGGTTTTCAGCAAATTTTTTAACTGAATTCATAGCATTTTTGTGAAGCAATATAAAGAACACTTATTTTTGTTCTCATAATTAATTTGCCAGAATATCTTCGTCTGAGTTTATTTTCGATATGTCCCATTTCTTCTCATTTTCCCATTGAAAAGTTGTAAATGTATACTTATGCAATCTTTTTTCCAAATTCTTGGAGTGATTTTACATTTTTATGGAGCTCAATAAATCAATTTCTCATACCTTGAGATATTTCTCTAGTTTTAGATGACATTCTTAATTATTTCAAGAATACTCTAGACAAAATGTTAGACTTAATTGATACGAAAAAAATTAAAATTATACGAAATTATACAAAAAAAAATTAAAATTATACGAAATGATATGAAAAAATTTAAATTATACGAAATAATACGAAAAAAAATTTAAATTATACGAAATAATACGAAAAAAAAAATTTAAATTATACGAAATCATACGAAAAAAAAATAAACGAAATTAACAATTACTTATATGCTTAAAAATTATACAAAATTAACAATTACTTATATGCTTAAAAATTATACGATATTAACAATTACTTATATGCTGCTATCATGTAAATAATCCTTTCAACCATCAACTCTAGAAACACATTATCTATCTAGCTCGAAAAGCGTACAAATATTTCAACTGCAAGATACTTTTCCGTTTATAAATTGTTTATTTAATTTCATCAATATTTTTTAGCGTTTAATCTAAAACGTACGGCAAATATATTGCATTAAAACTATTTTCGTAAAAATATCTATTTTATTAAAAATGTACACCATTGCGCAAATACTTATTTTTTTCAACTATAAGATATTATAAATGTAAAGTATTTCTGTAACTTCAAAATAGAATTCATAATTTACGTTTTTTTTCTTCCACTTTCGCGAAATTTCGAATTATATCTTATTCGAACACAATCAGATTTTTACTTTTTAAAAGACTAAATATTATAATCCTTCTTCGCTTTGAAATCTGATCTAGTTCTCATTCATGAGGAAAAACAGTTAATGTATTCCCTAAAAGCTTAGAAGGTGAAATAGAATGAATATTCCTGCATATCTGAATATATTATTCAAGAAATATCATTTATTTGTGAAAAGAGTTCCGTCCCATAGAAGGCAAACGCAACGTTTCGTTTTACTATTGTTTTATATATATATATTTATTTATTCAAAAGAGGTTTCAATTCGATTAAAATGAAAAATAAGATATGAATATATTTCCAGGATTTATATATGGTTTGTTTACTGGAATCGCAGCTTCTCTGCCAAAATTTTCGATATTTAAAATGGGATTAAATTACGTTATTTTTCTTAATCAGTTTCAACTGCATCGGAGTTTACAGAGAGACAAGTAAAATGCTAATGATTGTAACTCACGAAAATCCCTAGTTCGTCAATTAATTTTGTTGATTTCATGTATTTAAACTGTGTTTTTATTCAGCTATAGTCTAAATATGCAAAATGTGATGTACGAGAAAGTATGAAATTTATCTTTTAAGAATGAGAAGAAAAAGATTAAAATATTGACAATGCAACTACTTAATTTCACTCAAGTGTGTAAGAAATATTAAAGATTTCATTTTGATGTGTCGATACAGTCGCACTTTAGGATAAATTCCTGGACGACAAAGCACTAAATGAAACAGCATTCAAAGAGGCAAGCTTAACACTTAGTAGCACACAATTAAACATAATCAGGATAAAGGGATAAACACATAATTAGGGTAAAGGGGAGAGGGCGAATAAAAGTTGAATGAGTGATTGTTTATTCACGTCGAACTGAGAAGCAACACAAGGGCTGTTGGTGACGAATCTCGAAATCTGGAACCTCATTCGAATGACGAGGTTGACTCCTGAGCTAGCACCTTCATTCCCAAATTTCCACACCACTCCACGGGAGGACTGGAGACCTCTGAAAGATTTGTGCATCAGCCCCGTTACACAGTTTATCTTCAAGAGCATCTGGTCTTAAGCTCCCGAAACGACGAAAACAACCCCAACCATGTAAATCAGGTTAACACGGCTACGCGTGAAAGTTGAGATTCCTGGCGATTGAGCCAAATATGGCTATGCTGTGCCAAACATGTGTATCTTTTCTAGGCTTTAGAAGAAGCGGGTAAAACAGAAGAGAAATGGTTTATGAATAGTTTGGTCGAAAACAGAGAAGGATCGCTGGTTGTTCAGTAGGTGAGTCTCTCGTGTTTAACAAAGTTGTACAACACATGCAGAAGAAATGACTATGGTACCTTGGGATCATGATTCCTATGCTTACTTAAAGAAGGTAGCCCCTTGAGGGGAGGGTATAATGGAAACACAAGACCAAGAATAAAAATTTTATATTAATTTTGTAATTTTATATTTATTTGCAAATATACCTATAAACAGGCCAACTAAATTATAAAATTTATTTTTACACATAAAAAATTAATATCCTGGTTCATCTTATTTTAATACGAAGAATTAAAGAATTTAATAAGCATAAAATTTATTTATTTATTTATTTGCGATTGACCAAAGTGAAAAATACTACTAGCGTTTTTGCTCAACCTAATTTACGAAATAAATAAATGAAAAAGTGTAATTTTGGTATATTACGTACTCGTATAAAAATACTACCTAATTTCCATGCACAATACCATTCAGTTACCTTCTCATTTTACTCTTTTCATTAGGTGAGTTCACATAATACATCAAAGTTCACATAAAACATCAAACCAGTGGGTTCACATAATACATCAAACTAAAAATAAATAACAAGACATATACAAAGTGAAATTTAGCATGACAAAACGACCGCATTATATTGAATAAACGTTTATCAAGAAAGCGACAAAAAGATCTTACTCTATTTTATATATTAAGAGCCCTAAATGACCGTCATCATGAATTATGAACCAGGATTTCCCAAATGGTGGGCCACAAAAAAGTGCGGAAAATATTGCCGGGTAGTACCTTCATAGTTTCATATAACGGATAAGGCCATGTAGACTATATCTGTGATAATTTTCCTTATGATAATGGCAGAATGAGTATAATTGGACGAGTTCACTGCCGAATAATTATTTAGCTGCCATCAAGAAACATTGTCTAGAATGGAGACTAATTCAAAGGAATGTTTTTTTTCCCATGAACAGAGACAAAGAATGGATAAGAAATACACTCATATATAAAGTAGAATCAGAGAAAGAATTGTCTCGTTCTTATGTTGCACTGTCGTTGACTCATCACTGAAACACATACTCGTATATGAGAAAATACCACAGATGATTTTTTGACTATCGTGTCAAGTGTATCAAGTTTGAGAAGAAAGAGTAATAAATATCTGATACCTTTTGTTATGACTTATAATTGTGAAGCCAGATTTTCAACACTGGTTTTTCAAACAAAATAAAAAATAGAAACAGATTAGAAATCGAAACTGTGTCCGAGAAATAAGTTGTCTTTTCTAAAAGTCATGATTATGATTGTTTATTAATGCCACAAGGAGAAGTGGTACAAAATCTATTGGCAAAGGATATCCGACTCATAAAATCTGACATAAAAAGATTTTGTATAGCTTGGTATGGAAACAAATTTTAGTTTGTCACAGATAATGTTTCCAATTAAAGATGAAAACGTTATTTTTCTTAAAGCAACTTAGTTTTCACAGATGTAAGGTGGTTGCGATGGCCAAATGGTCATGGTCAAGAGTTCCTGGCCAGCGTTGTTTCAAACGAGTCGTGAGCTCGAGTTCTAAAGACATTAAGAGAAAAGTAATGTAAGTAGTTGAAGCATATTTTATCCGTTGAGGCTAAGAATCCTCGCGTTGGGTTAGTGTAATTAGAAATTTGGAGAGTGAGATATAGCTCGCTTGTCCTCCTCGTCACTAGATAGTGGCTCACAATTACCAGGTCACACTCCAGTAGCTCTCGTATTGCTTCTAAATGTGATGATAATATACAATATATCAATCATGGATCTTAGCAATATCCAAGAGCTATTGGGTTTTAAATCCATAGCGTTTTCGGATAAAGATCATATAATACTGTTATTATAAAATGATTATTTTTCCATCTTTAAGCTCTATCCAGATCGAAACATATCTCTTGCATCAACTCCATAAATTATTATATTTCCTAAATTTAATTCAATTTCTCTTGAACAGGTTTTATCCCCTTTCAGAAAAATAAAATGTTTAATAGCAGTTTTATGCAAAGAATCAATTGTTTCCACCACCAACAATCTCTTCCATGAAGCTTTCGATTTTCGCCTGTGATTGAAATCTTTAATGCCGCTTTAATGTTCCTGCTTTGATCTCTGCCATGAGAAGTAATTGCGCCATTATGTTAATAAATCACTTTCCCTAGCAAGGGCGTGGTTAATCGGATAAAGTAAACATACGAATCAATAGCCCCAACCCTCCCCGATGACCTACTTAGGCGCGGTACAACACAAGGCCTCTTGGCCTAATCAAAGGACAGTTAAAAATCAATTGCACTTGCATTCAGTGAAAAGGTGGCGCACGCACGGTTCAACAAGCTTACGTTCTAACTCGATTTACATCATAAAAGAACTTGGCGGTTACGAATTAATGTGACACTATAAAACCGAGAGAGTTTTTGCTGTCGGATCTCGCAATTTTTAACTTCTGTCAAGGGACGAAAACGACGCCCGAGTAGGCACCCTACTATTCACGTTCACTCGACGGACCTCGTAATTTTAACTTCTTGGTATAGTGGCTATAAGGCAAACCCTCCTCGAATTTCTACATCACATCACATTGAGTCTCGACAGGTGAAATTTGCAATAGCCCCGCTACATTGAAGATTTAAGTAACATTGGGATTCGATCCTGCGGTCTACGAATCGTAGGTTCGCGAAAAGGATCCCTAGACTACCACATATCAACGACAAAAGTTTGATTCCTTAAAGAAGATTGAGTCCTTTCAACAAGAGAAAGAAGAGAAAGGGTACTGAGTTTAGAGGTTCGGGAAAAAGAATTCCAAACGTGCGCGTACCTTACTTTTTGATTATGGCTCCTTTACTTACACGATTCATCCAAGAATGAACCAACTACATCGCACGGGCTAAACTTTGCCCATTGTCTGTTCTTAATATCCGGTTTTATATTGTTTTTACTTGAAATAGTAACAAGAAAAGTATTATGGTTGCAAGAGCAAATTTGGATAGTTATGTAAAGACAGTTCCATACTTCAAAATCTATTTGGCTGTATAACCGATGAGCTTCTATCAGCCCTTCAGATGTAAGTGATGAATCTGCAAACTGATGAAATGTTTAAAATAATATAAAGGTTCGTTTTTATCCATTTATTTCACAGACAATTCAATTGCTGCTTGAACTAGTACTTAACACTTTAAACCCACACCACGCCAAACATGAAGTGATTGCCATTATTTGAAAATATACCACAGTATTTTACATTTCTAATGGATAAGGACATCTATCTTTCCAAGGTCATTACTATCGTGAATGGCTGGATGCTGAAGATTATTGATAATTCAAGTTATTCACGATGTATATAAATCACAAAAATGCTTTTTAGACTTGAATCGAAATTTTAAAAAAAATAAATATGTATTTAAAAATCTTCAAAGTTAATATCGTATACAATTAGCCATCGCAATTTGGTATAAAACTAAACATTCTGAACTAAAATGTATTGTTGTTATTGCGAATACTTTTCTTAGTCAAGCAATTTTTCATTATATCTAAAAGTAAAAACAGATAAAATCACGAAAACTTGTAGGCATACAAAACTTACTTGTATTTTTATTTAATTAAATGTAAATCAATTGCATTCTCACATGCATTTCAATGTATTGTCCAAACGCAGGCCCCAATATCCTTCCAACGCGGTTAAATTTTAATAGCAACACACACATCTCTTTCTCTCTCTCTAATGTTTTAAAACCCTATTAAGTTATAGTTAAGTTGCGTTTACTGGTCCATACATCTCATTGGCCTGACCCAAAAAACAATAACCCCAAACAAAATTTTCAACACAATCCCAAGCCCCAGTCTCCAAACATAGTTGCAGTACACCAAAGGCATTAAGAGTTTGTGTTTTTTTCCGTCTTTAAAAACATTTCTGAATGCAAAACAGAAGGCAGAGGCAAGAAAGGCACTCGAGAAAAATGATGGCAAATACCACCAAGAAAAGCGGGCTATTTTCTCTTTCTTTCGGCCATTGTTTAGGGGGGCGTAACTCAATATCGTTTTGGAAAGCTGCCCGACCCTTCTTGAAAACCCCTAATGGTTTTCCTGGGGTGATCGACGACGTGTTTTGCTATGGTGACCCGAGCGTAAAAAGTAAATACTCCTGATGATATTTTCTCAAATTATGCGTCGGGAGTGGTGTAATCATACGAGATGAAAGTTTCCTCTCACAAGATCCGATAGCGGAAAAATAAACTATCGCGAAGAAATTGCTTTTTTAGGTAATCGAGTAATATTGCCAGGTAATTTTGGAAGCAATTTAGATTGAATAGATACTTTAAAGTATTATGTAAAATTACATATAATTGTGTTTCAAAACTATTTATTTTTCTTAATTGGAATTGGCTTTGGATTTCTAACTCGTTGGCTACTTTTCCTTCTATTACTTAAGGAAACTATTGGAGCTTTGTTTTGCTACAATATAACAAAATAAAAACGCAAATCATTGCGCAAATTGGCAATAGTCCAGGGTCATTTCCCAAAAGAAATATCCGGAGACAAAGATTAAATGAGGGGAATAATCACTTCCTGGGAAAGTTTTCAAGGGAAATTAGTTCACATGTGTAACTTGGAAGATATATTTTGTATGATCTTATAGTAGGTACTTAGCCTGTGTACCCCAAAATAATTGTTATCTAGAAATCTCATTAATAGCTATTAACAACAAACCATGTAATTTAAGCTTTGCTTAGATGATTATTTGTTTTTTTAATGAGAAACACATTATAATCATACAATGAAAGCATTCAATGAAATATTTGTTAGCAACGAATCTGGTAATTATCAGCAATTCTCAAATAAACATTGAAACTTCCAACAGCATCTTGTCAGAACTTTTATGTATCCAACTAAATTGGCCGATCACAAGTCATTTACAAACATGTTAAATGATTGAAAACGACAGCATCCAAGTTGATATCTACGGTAAAATGGCTACGGCAGCTTAATGTGAACGCCGTATGAGGGTTTCTAGGTATTAGTCTGAATTTTGCATTCATAAGGCATTAACAAACATTTTAAATCATTGCAAACGACAAGCATCCACAACGTCATATACGTCATGGCAGCTAAGCGTGAGTGTCATGCGAGGGCTCCCAGATATCCAACTGAATTTAACGATCACAAGTCAGTGACAAACATTTTATATGATGTCAAACGACAGCATTCATTCTGCCATCTATACTGAAGAAGCTATGAAAACCGAATGTGAGCATCATGCTAGGGCTTCTAGGTATCCAGTTGAATTTCACGTTCACAAGTCATTGATAAACACTTTAAATGACTGCATGTGATAACTTCTACATTGCCATCTACAGCATGGCGGTCACAATAGCTGAGTGTCAGCGTCACGTGAGAGCTTCAAGGTAACAAATTGAATTTGCCCAGATGTCGATAGTAAACTTTTTCAACGATTATAAACAATAGCATATAATATTACTAGTTACAGCATGTAACCATGTCAGTTGAGTGGTCATTATTGCGAGTTGGTGAACGGTGACGTTCTGGTCAGCTTCGTCGTGTTGGAATCTATATCCACTAAAGCCCCAGCACATGAATAAGGGGAGGGGCTTCAGCCCATTAAATGGAACAGCCCAAAACATTTTTCCAATAATACGGGAGAGGAAGTTTGAAGAGAGAGAAGTAACTGATAAGATATCTCCACTTGACGGCGGTTCGAAATTATGAGGTCCTTTTTCAAAAAGTTATCGTGTTGTTTTAGAGTAATATTAACGTAAAAATTACAAAAAATTGTAATCTATGTCATTAGTTTGTTTTATACGGGATAATTAAATAATGTTTATGTAAGCTCTATCTTACATTAAAAATATCAACAGTAAAAAAAATCTAAAATATAGAAAATTATTTTTTTACCCATTTATTCATCTGACTTAAATTCTTATTTTTATATTACACAGGTTAAGATACAAGCAGCATAATATATGCTACTTTGAAAGAAATACTCTTTTCCTATTTTCATTCAATGCCTCCTCAAAATCAGATTTTGAAAACACCCAGTTAAAGCTACTTCTGTTTGCTTAGATAGATATAAACATTTTCTACATAAGAAATTATCGATTCAATTTCCAATCAAAACACATGCTTTCATGCTATTCTTCTTTCAGTTTTTAAAGGTATTATGTTGAAATTCTTAAATATTTGTTAAAACTCGGTGCTACATATTTATTGTTTTCTTTAAAATTTTACTTTTGGTGAATAATGCTACTGATAAATTGTCAGATACTAGATGAAACTATTTAAATAATTAAAATAGATCTTGCATTAGTATCAATTAAAAAAATTTATCTTATGTTATGAAATTCCAGTAAGATTTACAGATTAAAGGATTACAGTAAGGGATTTGAAATATTAAAATATTATTTTTACATGAAACAGAAAAAAAATGTTTAGTTATTTTCACTCAACAAAGAGAATATCCACCATTTTAATTAAATTATAATTAATATTTTATTTCTAGTGTAAATAAGAAAAAACTAGTTCTTCAAAAATCGGTGTTCTTAATGAATTAAAAGATACAACTTCTTGAAAGAAATGAATCTGAAAATAATGAAAATTTGAATAAGAAATTCAGAGTATTAAAATGAATAAATAGAAGCATTTATTTCGAATTTAATTATTACATTTTCTAAATTAAAAATTCACGCAACGAAGAATTTCGAAGTTCGTGCACATACAGTGCCAATTTTTTTTCTTTTGACCAAAATAATAATAATCTTCGTTTTCTTCCCGTTTGAATGTATTTGGCAAATTTCCAGTTGGAACTGTAACCACATAGTGATTTTCATTTGCACATGTTGTTACATAAATTCTGTTTTTTTATAGCTATGCCAGATAAATTTCAGAGTTTATTTATATTTAATTCTTGAACTTTTCTGCCTCGGAATTTCATGAAGTGGAAAAAATAAATGTATTATGATGAGCATTCTGATGAACTTTAAGGGAGAGAAATGTCTCTATACGAGTATTAAGGAATTTCACAACATAAAAAGAGTTTATATTGAAACATATTACAATAATAAATAAAATATCTGATTCCGATTGAAATTTTAACAGCATTAGGATTTTTATTTTGTTTCGGTACAGATTTTAATTTTACGGTTTAAAATTTATCCCAAAAGTTTATATATGTACTTAAAAGTATAGCGTGGCTATATCGTGATTTTTCCTTCAACTAATAATTAGTGATCTCTTATGTTTTATTTATGATCAATTATGATCTTCACTTATGATTTTATGATCAGTTATGATTTTATAATATATGATCTATTATGATGTAGTTAGAATTGAAAGTCTCTCTCAGTGCAGACTCACACGAAACGTGACTTATGAAGATGAAATAAATGACTCAAATAAGGTGAATAGATTTGATGAATTGCATTTGCAACCAACGAAGAATATAATACCAATCTAGTTAGCAGTAGAAGGAGCGAGAGGATGCTGGGAACGTAGTAGCGATTGCATTGACAAGTTAAGGCATAATCAAATCACCAAATAGGAAAAAACTGCAAGGGATCAGTTAATAGGACCCTCATCTGTAAGTCTTCTAATGATTCGAATCCGATTGCTTCGAATCATTTAAGGTTTAATGTAATAACTTAGCACTTATCGGCAAGATAAGTTATTAAGGCTCCCGTCTACTCGCCATTTTGATTTCGTGGAAGTAACTAATGTTAATCCTATGGAATTTCGACTTTAATTCTCACATCTTTACTATTTGATCTATTTAAATGCATTTAAGTGCACCTGAAAGAACAAAAAAATAATGAATGTTTCTGTGGAATTCCTTTTTTCCTAAGATTTTTAAAAATATTTTTATTCATATTTTAATGATTCGCTTGTGAGTTCTCCGGTCTTTAAAGAATATTTTCAAATATTTTTAGAAATCGGAGGAAAAATGTAATTCCACAGAATCATTCATTATTTTTTGATCTTTCAGATGCACTTTATTGCGTTCAAATAGATCCAATAGTAAAGATGTGAGAATTCAAATCGAAATTCCATAGGATTAACATTAAGCTGGTGAAATTAAAATGGTGGGTAGACGGGAGCCTTAAGTTATTATAATAAACGATGGATTCTGACGCGAGAAGGGCATATTCTCAAATATAGTTGGTTAAAGATTGATTTTTGTTTGTTCATAGATCTGAATAAAATAACTTGGTTATGATCACTTTTTGATTTTCTATTCAATTGACTGTAAATTTGTGTGACTTCGTGTGTGTGAATTCACTTTTTAATTTTTAATAATAATTCAAAATTTTGGAAGTAATGTCGGGGTTTTATAAAAGTGAAAAAAAAGTCTCGTAAATTAGTTGAAAAAATAGTAACGTTACATTCACAAGAACACAAGGGACATTAAGACCCCCGTCTACCCGCTATTTTGATTTCTTGGGCTTAATTTTAATTTTATGGAATTTCAACTTTAATTCTCATATCTTTACTATTTGATCTATTTGAATACAATAAAGTACATCTGATGGAGCAAAAAATAATGAATGCTTTTGTGGAATTACTTTCTCCCTCCGATTTTTAAATTTATTTAAAAATATTTTTAAGGACCGGAAAAATTCGCAAACGAATCATTAAAGTAAAAATATTTTGAAAAATTAATTCCACTAAAGTAATTCCACTGAAATATTCGTTTTTTTTTTCTTTTGCTCTTTCAGATGCACTTCATTCCATTCAAATTGATCAAACAGTAAAGATTTGAGAATTAAAGTCGAAATTCCATACAATTAACATTACGTGAGCGGAATCAAAATGGCCGGTGGACGGAAGCATTAAAAATGGACCAAGTAACTTTGAAATACGGTCTATTGACCAGGAGCTTGCATACAATTTTCAAACATCTACATGACCGCAATGTGAGGACTTTCAGCCCCGTCAGAGATAATGTAAATCAGACCCGCTGCTACATGACGGGAATTCGGTGTAATCATGAATCAATTCCAAGAGTCGAGTGAAGCAACGGGTCCATGAGTTGTCCCTGACCTCTTGTCTCGTCTATATTTCGATAGTCAAAAATCTTCACAAGATACATTCTGATATTTTTCTAGGTAGTAAACAAAACATTTGTATTTTTAAAAAATGTATCGTATAAAATGGTTTGCTAGATATATTCATAATATCGGTCCTTTGAAGGCTCAGTAGCCTAGTGAACATGATCGCAAACTCGCGGCCGGGGTTGCTTCCGTCGAATCTGGGGTTGGAATCATAAACCGCAAATAATTGCTGTGCAGTGTGGATGCTGCACGACAAATCTGTCAAGGTCCCAAGTCCTCCCGTTGGCATGGTGTGGAAGTTCAGAGGGGGAGGTGATCACTCAAGTGTCGTCTTCTTCACGTGCTGGAGATTCAAAATTACATGGTCCGACGCTGAAAGACATCGTGTTGCTTGTAAGGGCAACTTCAAAACTTTATTAAATATTCAATGATTACAGTTGTTTGAGTTTGCTGTAATTACTGTTAAGTACTTTAAACAGAAACATATTTACGTTTTTAATGATTCCATGTGTTTACTGTCAAACACTAGTCATTTTAAACAATAGTATAACAAGAACAACACGAGGTTTTTAAAAGTAATATACGCTTGCGATCTACTATTTAATTAGTTATTTCATATAATAGCAAGTTTGGATTTATTAACGTCGCACTAGAAGCAACACAAGGGCTATTGGCGACGAACCTCGTAATTTTGAACCTCGGTTAAGTGACGAGGACGACACCTGAGCTGGTACCCTCCTCTCCAAACTTTCACACCACGCCAATGGGAGTACTTTGGTCCCCAAAAGATAAAACGTCCCAGCTACACGGTTGGTTTCTTAGTAGCATCAAGGCTCGAACCCACAACTCAAGGAAAACCGTTGGCCGTGTGTCTGATGCCTTAACCACTAGGCTTCTGCGGCCTCATATAATAACGAACTGAACTTCTTTAAAGCAAAAAAATATCTTATTTCATTTTTATTACCAAGTTTGCTTAAAAATTATGCAGTCTATCAATATATTAAATGTAAACGGCATGTTCTAGAAGATAAATCATACAAAATATCTGAAGATTGTGTTTTAATGTATTAAATGTTCAGGAGGAAATAAAAATCTTATGGAAATTATAATATTTAAGTGTAATTTATTTCAGATGAAAATTTCATTCTGATTTGTTCGTAGGGATAATTGTCTCCACCCACAGTGCCTGTTATTAAGGGGGGTTGAGGTGTGTGTGTGACAACAAATGTAGTTAGAGCAACTGTTATGATAAAATCGATTGTAGATTATAATGAGATTCTTGCGCGTGTTTCCCTTCAACATGAACCATGTCAAGCAAATTAGATTAGATGTACTAAAGTGAAGAAAATAAGATTGATGTGATAACAGTTATAAGCTGCCGATTGTTTAGCAGTAAGAGATATGTAAAAGGGAATAGAAGAAAGAATTATCGAAGATAGATGTGAGTTTAATATAGAGAGTATAAGTGATTGTTCATTAACAACGTCTTACTGAGAAGAAACGCTAGGCATAATTTCGACGAGCCTTGTACATCTTGCCAATAGAACTTAGGATCTCGAGAGATTAAATTTGCATCAGTTCTGCAATGCGGTTACACGAATGAGAAATGATTTGATGTTTGTATGAAGTAAACACCACTCGAAAGGGCCTAAAGTAGGATCCACATTAAAGTTCAGTACTGACTCGGATCCGGTTAAAAGTATTAGATAATTTAAAATTTATAATATTTTTTACGATTTTTTTGTTTATTAATGTCACACTGAAAAGCAACACGAGGGCTATGGGCGACGGACCTCGTAATTTTGAACCACGATTAAGTGACGAGGACGACACCTGAGCTGGCACCCGCCTCTCCTAACTTCCACACCACGCCAACGGGAGGACTTTGGGCCCCGACAGATTGAACGTGCATCAGTCCCGGCTACTAGGTGGGTTTTTAGCGACCAAGGATCGAATCCGCGATTGAACGAAATCTGCCGGCCATGAATCCGAAACCATGACCACAAGGCTATCACAGCCGCAACCCTTTCCCTTACGATTTGTGAATGAAGCAAAATGCGGAATATTGAGCAATCCCTCATCTTTCTCTCTACAGTTTAAAATACTGATATCAATCAAATATTCAATAAGCATGCCTGTAAAAAATAGCCTGACTATTGCAACATGACGGCTAATGGCAACAGACTTCGTTTCTAAGAGCCTCAGCTAAGTTAACTTAGGAGATATACCTACGTTGGCACCCCTTACCAATATTCCACACTACGCCAACGGGCGGACCTGGAATCTAGGCATATTTAACTTATAGCCAGCTCTGCTACAGGTGGATTTTTAATGGTAACATTCCCTGTGAATCCCTAGAAACTCCACGTGTGTGTCTTTTTTTTTTCATTGGCCCATGGAACAAAAGTAAGGCGAACTGATGCACGTTGAGTCTATCGAGGCTCTAATTCCTCCCATTAGCATAGTGTGGATGTTTGGAGGGGGAAGTGCTAGCTCAGGTGTCATCCTCGTCCCTTGATTGGTCTTCAAAGTTGTAACCAATGACCCTGGTGTGCCTTTTAAGTGCGATGTCAGTAATGCATCAATCTTCATGGCTACTTATAATTAACTGCTATGAACTTTCGGAAAAGTTTAAAGCAACATATATCGGTATAAAACATGTTCCAGAGCGATCCGCAAAACTCTTATCTAGGTAAATTTAAGACATTATACAGCTAGTATAAAAGAAAGAAAATATATCAGGACAATATCTGAGCATTTTCCCTACAATTCGGGCTCAGCATTTCGGACATTAATTTAATTCGAGCTCTCAAAGAAGCGTTGGGAGAAATTTTTAATCGAATGAAGAACACATGGTTGAGTAATCGCCTGACCCGTGTGGTGACCGTGAATGACAGAATTGTCCCACTGTAACTCATGCATTTCGTAAGAGGCTACTAAAATGGGTACCCAGCATCTGGTGGTATAGCCGGGCCCCCTGCCCCTGGGGATTACATCAGGGGACCTAAGGAACTTGCCTTCCTTGGTAAGTACGGGCATCATGACCCCGAGGCACCCTAATGATCTTTTTCTTTCCCATGGGGTTTACTGTCTTTGGTAAACATGGGTGATGCACTCCATGGATACCCTAGCGATCCTTCTCTATTTTCGACCCTCCTTCTTTTCAACCACTTATCTATTTTTCAACTTCACGTCTAGACCACAGTTTAATCTTGTTTGGCGCAGCATAGCCATATCTGCGTGTGGCTCTTGCGCCAATAAACTTTACATTCAATCTCTCACATTGCGTAATTGCCTTCGTACCTCTCTATTTATCCTGTACAGAAATTTTACATAAATTCTCAATACATCGAGAAAATATATCGATCACAAAGCTCTATAAATAGAAAAACGGCGCTGATGTAATTTTGGTAAGTAGTTATTCGAAAAGATCTTTTAAAATTGTTTCATTTACATTTAATCCTTTTCTACCTTCAAAAATTATGCTGACGCTATTTTTGATAAAATATCTGTAACACGCATTCTGTGAGAGTGAAAAATTAATGCCGATTTATTACGTGTATCTAAAAAAATTATATAACTGAAGAAGTCGAAATAAAAATGATTTATTCATTAGAAAGCAAAATTTTTAGCAAAATTGGCACGCATACCTTTGGTCTTATAAAACATTCGGCGCACAAAATGATCAGAGCAAGAAAAATATTTCAAAATGTAAAAAACGAAATGAGAAGCGCGAATGCCGAACAAACACAAAGAACTAAGAAAATCATATCAAATATTTATCGGTGGAATTTTATTCTTAACATAAGTACTTTTTACAAACATCTAATATCTGTAAATATCACAATGAGATTTTTTTTTTAAATTCAACACACGAAGAGTATTATTTTATTTTTCTAATCGAAATTTCTTTCACGTTTTTTTCCACTACCTGTTCCTAAAAATCACAAAAAAAAGAGCAAAATATATACTGGCGAAATAAATATACTACAAAATGGAAGACTGGAGATTTATTTATTTTTATACACTTTGATTTTTATAAAAGCCGGAGAAATAAACAGATAAAAAATTGTCAATAAATAAATGCCCGTGGGAACAAAAAAAAAAGGTAAGGAAAAAAAAAGAAAAGAAAACTAGAAGGCATTTTTGTAATTTTATTTTTGTACTTGCTTATTTATTTTGTTCATCGCTCCATTCGTCTATGAGTGAAACTGAAACTAGTGACTGGAATAGAAGGAAAGTAGAAGAGATTTATGACTCTATGTCTTTCTTTTTCTTAGCGGTGTTCTCAGACAGGAAAGGTAGAGTGGAGGACAAAAAAACCTACATTTTCAAGAGAGAGAAAACAGTGAAGCAAGAGTGCCGCTGTGACGAGTAACAGATTAGATGTTTCCGATTGGGACTACGATAGATAAACGGGGGGTCAAGAGCAAATTGAAAATGTTAATTATGTTAGTCTCCTATAGTAAATTAAAGTTAAAATGTAATGATGCGGTCACGATTCTTGTTCATGGGTGACGTTCTTTCCGTCCAGTTGTGGCTTCGAATCCAGATTCCACAGGACTGATGCGCATTATACCAGTCAGGATTACAAAACTTCAAGATGGTGTGGTGTGGAAGTTAGGAGAGTAGATGCTAGTCAGGCGTCACTTGACCGATGATCAAAATTTCGTGGCTGGTCGTGAATAGCCATCGTGTTTCTTCTAAGTGCGTTGTTGACCTCCGGGGTTTAACGACTTCAGGTAGGTACAAGTATCACTCACCAGATTAACTCTATAAATATTTTTCTTTTCCTATGGGGTTTACTGTCTTTGGTAAATACGGGTGACGTGCCCCCGGAATACCCTACCGATCCTTCTCTATTTTGGACCCTCTTTTTTGTCAAATTTCATATTTTCCCTATTTTTTAAAATATTTAGATTACACTTTCACCTTGTTTAGCGCAGCATAGACAAAAACAACTCTTGAGCCATTAAACTTCACCATCATCTACTCTAAATACGTTGTTAATAAACTGACTATCAATCAGATCTACAGATTAAGTTACGACTTAGTTCTTAGACAATGATTTCACGATTGTTTGTTAACGTTGCACTTAGAAACAATGCGAGGGCTATTGTCGATGAACCTCGTAAGTTTGATTCTCAGCCTAGAGGTGAAGACGACACCTAAGCCCTCAACTTAATGCCGTAACTACTGCATGATCTAACGGTAAAAAACGGTAAAAAAAACTATTATATAACTTACTGGGATTAATATCTTTCATTATATCTCTGTTTCTAAGAGGGATGAAAGTTTGTCTTAATAGATCAAAAGAGAAGTGCGTGTTTGTGTACGCGATTAGTGTAAAATTTTACACAATTAATAATTCCCCCTATTCCAGTATAAGTTTAGGATTAAAGGACTACATTTCAAAGCTAACTACTGGAGATCCAGTCATCACAAAATAGTGGAATTTTTGGAGGACTTAATGATTGAAAGAAAATTACACGTCCACGCCAATATAAAAATTTTGATCACGACGGGCTGCATTACGATACCATGCCGCGGTCGGCATTGTTTTCGTAGTCCTGGGTTCGTACCCTGATGTCTGTAACAACCCGCTGTATAGTGGAGTTGATGCACGTTAAATTTGATTGAGGTCCCAAGTCAATTCAATTGGCGTGGAGTAGAAATTTGGAAAGGATGGCGCTAGGTCATGTTTTAAATTAGAAGTTTCGTCTTCAGTAGCTTTCGTGTTGCTTGTCAGTGCGACGTAAATGAACAATCAGAATCACATGATCGGCCACGAAGGATTTAACGTGTAATGAATGCCTCTACACGATGGATTTACTAATATCATCACAAGACATCAAACCATGGGAGATTCGGGCTCGGTGAGGAGAGGGGTGAAACATATTGTAAAATGTGACATTTTAAGAACTTTAACTCACCCTAAAAACAAAATTTCACGCATTATGCTCAATATTTTCCGCAAAAATTTGTGTAACATGCCATCTTGCGATTTCAGATGGTCGCTAAATTTATTGAGTGATTGGTTTTATTAATATTGCACTTGAAGCAACATGAAAGCTATTGGTGATAGATCTCTGGATTTTGATCCTTGGTAAAGTGACGAGGCACCTCACCTGAGCTGGCATCTCACTCTTCTAACTTCCACATCACGCCAACATGGTTCTTGAAAATGATGGCCATCACGTGGAACAAACTTTTACTATTTTTATAAAACTATTTTAAAGGTGCAGGTGTAGTGTAATGTGCAATTTTTTGATATAAATTTCCTGGTAGCACTATTTATGTGTAATATATTTTCCCTGAATGAAAATCTCATCTCTTCACTGAGTTCTCCACAAACTTTCACAATTTGATGACTTGTTTCGCCAGTAGGCAGTTTTGATGAAGGGTTCTTAATTTTGGACACCACACACACACTTTTATTTACGAAATTAATTCAAGACAAAGACAAAGTGAAAATAAGTTAAATTCTTAAACTTTGTTTAATTTTAATAATCATTATATTGAATTTCAAATTTTTACGTATAAATTCTTTCGAACACCATCAAAACATTAGGTAAGTTATTTTTACAAATTTTAATAATAAAATCAAAACGTGTTCTTTTTGCTACGCTAAATGAATGTATCTTCTTCGATACTTCGTAAAACAACTTACTTATTCTTTTAATTTTTAATCTATATGCAAAGTATAAAAGATTTATACTTATTTTATCTCGTATCCCAGTAATGAAATTCAGGGGATCATTGTGACTGGATTTTGTGATTTTAATCAACAATCAGTCATTATTTATTTCCATTCGAATACAACATGTTTTAAATTTCTTCCAAAAGACGTGTTTATATTCCAAGATTCGAATCGATAACCTGCCACCATTGCACTACGGCTGCATTACAAGTATTAAATTTAGAATCGTGGTAATTTGCGAGAAAATAACATTTACTTCTCAAAAATTATTATGTAAACTCTTAAGAATTCAGTGTACTTAAATTCGTCACCAAGTTCAATTGAAGCCTAGAATTCTAATTATCGCTTCATTAAATTCTATTTATTAGCTCCTCATTTATTATAGAATTTAATTTCTATTCATTTAGTCAAAATTAATATTCTTTTGTTTCAAACAACATTTACCTTAACCTAAGTATTTAACGTATCCTCTTTATTTAATCTAGTGCGTTAAATAGGATGATTATAATTAAAAATAAACATTTCTGAAAACAGAGCTGGGGCTTGTTTTAAATTCATTATTCCGTCAGTTTGTGATTAAGAACTCAAATCCTTGGACCGGAATATAACTTCTGACAGGGTTTATATATAGTTTATTGTATTTCTGAATTAAAAGACGTCTATAAAGAAATGAAATTCCTTTTGATAGAAAACATTAAGAGAAATATAACAACATCTCAATCAAAATTATGCAATTTTGAAGCGCATGTGTATATTGAATAATTAGAGTATTTTCAATAAGCGAAAAATACAGGATCAAAATATTTATTGGGAATGTATTCTAAAGGTTTTAACCAAATAAAAATGCACCTTCTGCCATGACATCTATGCCGCGGTAGCCTAGTGGTCATGGCAGCGGAATTGTAGAAGGCGGTTTCCGTGAAGTATAGGTTCGAATCTTGATGCCACAAAAGACCCATGTAGCCGGGCCTGATAAACGACAAATATATGGGGATCCAAAATCCTCCCATGGGCGAGGTGTGGAAATTAAGAGAGGATGGTGCCAGCTTAGGTATCGTAAAATTAAGTTAAGCCTTAATCTTCCGTTCAAGCTTGCAAGCTAAGCTCTACTCTTTATTCTAAACTGTAGCAAAAGAATAAATTTTGTTTGTCATTTATATATATATATATATATATACATGCAAAATATAACAATAAATGTTTAAATAGTTAAATTCTCTGATCTGAAGACGATAGTTTTATAATTACAGTATTGACCCAATTACATTTTTTAAAGATAGATGACTATACGATACATTTTAGATCAAAATATTATTTTAAAAACAGCTGCATATAGTAAAAGATGTAAAATAATAAGAATCTGAGTACATCTTTCAGTATTGGGAATAAGATAAGTGATACTATTACAGTTACCATTCGTAAAAGATACCCATTCAGGTATTTCAAAATTATAGAATCATCAAGCTATATTTCTCTAAGACGCTACGCATAATATTCTTGGTACGCATTTTTATTTCAAATCATCTGCGGAATATTAAAACTTACATAATTTGCTGAATTTTTTTTTCTGATCTGATCAAACTAAATAAAAGGATACCAATAAAGTATGTTTTGTACTATTTCAAAGTCACTTTTTTTAAAAAAAATTTTATCGTCCAGTCAAAATCTTACTATCAATAAATGTTGACGCATTTCAAAACTGTTATAAGCTTGAGCGAGTTAAATTCTTTTGCAGCTTTATAATAAGGAAAATGGAATTTTTAATATGTTATCTTCTATATTTTAAGGTATCCGACTACGTTAAATACTCGAATTTCGGAGAAAATACCAATTTTTTTTATTTATCCATTAAAATATTTGAAACCTCCTCTTTCTAAAGCGACCTTCCATTTGTAGCTACAGTACATAGAAATTAAGTTATGAGTATTTCAATATTAGAACATTTCCTTTGTTTTCGGAACAAGTTTTAACTTTAAATCCATTTTCTGAAGAACATAATTTTCAGTATGTTTGCAATTTTTGAAATTTAATTACTCAAATGCTTTTTTGTATATATTGATAGAATTTAGTGGAAATATTTTTCATATTATTAATAAGATCCTGAACTAGAATTTTTGTAATGTATTGTATATAAGTGGATTTATTCACATTTTAGTGCATAAGAGTGGAGGAATTTTTTTAAAAAAACGCGTGTTGTTATTTCGATTCATAATAACTCTGAAAATAATGTAAATTATTAAACACTCCTAGTTCCGGTTCTGTATATGTGTCATATCAATACATATGTTGAATAACAATGTTACAGAAAGAATTTTCATGGAAGGAGAATATTTTGAAAATGTTCTATATTTTTCTTATTTTATGCTAAAAAATTACATTTTAAAACTTTTTCATTGTTATAAAACTTTTGAAATGTTTTTTATGCACATTCTAATTCAGATTATACAAAATAAAAAAAAGGGATTAATTCATTTTCCATAAATTCAGAGTTGTGCTTTTAACTAGTGGAAGTTCTTTAAAAGACGATATTTTTTAAGATATTTTTCATAATAATTACATTTTGGGTTTTTTTATTCTTCGAGTGACATTAGCATATATCAAGAAGTTCAAATGTATATGTTTTGTCCCAAGGATATTTAGGCATTTTATAAAATAGATATATATTAAAAAACTTTTCTTCAGCTAGTTCGTATTGTTTATATTATTAATAAAATATATCCTATACATTACAATTTTAACGAATATTGAAATTAGGTTCAATTCAATTTCTGTCATTAATTTAAATTATCCTTTTACATCGAAACTCTTTCACGATTGCGCAAATTTAACACCTCATTCTAACCGACCATAATATGAAATAAGATAGCAAAGAATTCAAAAAAGCATTTAGAAAAAGTCAATGGACGTCTTAAATGATTAAGTATTTCAAACCTTAACAGCTATCCAAAATCCCTTCTTTTTCTCAGTGGAGAGAGAATTTAACGGGATGCACTGCTAATGACTCAAATATTCATGTTTTTTTTTTTTCTTTTAGTAGGAATGGATTTTCTGCAATATAATCCACACACACACATAGCAGAATTTAAACATGGGTATGTTTAAATTCTGGCACTTAACTGAAGCATTGTCACTTTCACTTGTAATTGCGGTAAGGGAAGCGAAGTGGTCAAGATCGTTCGCACATTATTAATGATTACAAATTCACCAACTTTTCGAAACGAAACCGGTATATCAGTAAATTGACAGAAATCTTTTAAACTGCAAATACGAAAAAAAAATCGTAATAATAAGACATTTTATTAGATATTTGCATACGGTGACGTAAGCACATAAAAATGAATTTAACGTAATAATCTAAATAGAATTAACCAGTTATGTCAAAAAAATAAGTAATGCTTCTACATGAATTATTTTTTCTAAATCAAAGCAGTTATAAAACGCATAGTTAACTACGCTATCGATTGCAAATGTATTTAAAAAATACGCACATAAGAAACGTGATCTGCACTTGATTATCCTAATTGTGATTTAATTTTTATAAAAAATAATCTGGCCGTAGATAAAATAAAATTACATTATAAACCTTGATTATGAAAATTCGTTTAGTCTATATTAGCTTTAGGAATATTTAGTTAAATAATTAAGTATGCATAATGAATTAAACAAACTTTTCTATTCAGTTAGCGTAGTTCAATGAGTAAATGTGGCAGTAGGAGCCTTGTAGTTATAGTCATGAACTTGCAGCCAATGTTGCTTTGTCTAATCGAAAGTTTGAGTCCTGATGCCACTAAATACCCGCCGTATAGCGGGGTTGAAGCACGTTAAATCTGGTCAAGATCCCAAGTCCTTCCGTCGGTGAGGTGTGGAAGTTTGAAGAGGGATGTGCTAGCTCAGGTGTCATCCCTCCCACTTGACCGAGACTCAAAATTACGATGTCCGCCGCCAATATACATTGCGTTCCTTCTATGTGTGAAGTTAATAAATAAACAATATATAAATAGTTTATTTAATAATTTCAAAATGTATGCATTAATTTACCTCGAAAAATTAATTCATCCCAATCCATTTACATGGTTTAATTAAAACATTTGAAAGAATAGGTTCGAATTAAAATTTATGTTATTATATACTTACAAACATATCAACAATATAAGTTTGTTGTTCATCACTGTATTTGTTAATTATGGTCCAAATAAAATAAAATAAAAACTTCATTGTTTACGAACGGATTACGTGAAATAAAATACTCTTATATTTTCCCTTTCCAATAAAAAGTTTGAGTCTTGTCTTTGCCACAGTATAAGCACATTAGAGGCATCTGCTGCCTTCTCAAAGTGATGTTTGAATTCAGGTATTATCTTCATCACTCAATCATGAATGTTAACTAAGAGTTCAATCTTCAACAGCCCTCGTTTTTGTCACTTTTCATTGTTTATGGACATCTAACTGTGAGTCCCAACACGAAAGCTGTTGGCGATAGACTTCGTCATTTTGAAACCTTAGTCAAGTGATGAGAATGACTTCCTGCTCCATACTTCCGCCAATGGAAGGACTTGCGACTTCTACCAGATTTAACATGCATCAGCCCCGCTGTACAACGGGTCTTTGGTGGCATCAAGGTTTGAATCCATCACATAACGAAACAAACTCAAACCTCGAGTCCACGATCATGACCACTAAGATACCACGCTACAATTTAAATTCGAAGCATTCACACTTTTTAAAATTACAATTGTATAACATCTGAGAAATTTTGGTATTGATAATGGGAGATGTGTGTGAGTATGTTAACATATACTTGAAGCTTTTTGTAATAAATTAAAAATAAAAAAGGTCTATGCAAAGTTTTCAAAGAACAGATTTAGCCACCCAAGGTGCGCTTTTATTTAATAATTATTATTAAATTACTAAATTAAATATAAGAATTAAAATAAATTATGAAATATCCAGAAATGGAAGATAGTAAACTTTTCATTTATTGAAATTAAAGGAAACGTAAAAATTTTAAGTTAAATATATTTAAGCTAAATGTAATTAAAATTAAAACAAACGATAAAAATGTGAAGAGTGATCCGGTACGTCAAAAGTGATCCAACTAAAACAATAGCCTCTTGGGTGGCTAATTGTTTTGAATTTGTATT
>BMAW01103853.1:947035-1021403 GCA_019974015.1 Nephila pilipes
GAGAAAATGATAAATGGTATTTATATAAAAAATAATCATCTTTGCGATTATATATGGAATCACTTAAGCTTATATCACTTCGGTAGCAGAAGAGATTACCTGCAATTGCTTTATTTTTTTTTCTTCTTATAATAGTTACTATGTCTCATATTGCACAAAATAGAATATTTTCTTTTAATAATAAGAAAAAATGCAAGTCTGGGCTTTTTTTCCCGATTACAATCGTGATTAATAACATAGGAGCGTGTAGTGTGCGCGTATAAAATGCTTTATATCTAATATTTACTTGGTATCCGTATTACAGTTTAAAATAAATTTAAATGCAAGTGTGATAATACTGCTTTGTTATTTCAGATATTTATGGTATATATTTGGAAAATAAATTTTATTGCAAAAAAAAATTATATTTCTGGTTATTTTATGTACAAATATTTTTCAATTATAACATTTGCAAACAGGTTTTAAGATTTCCTGAATTAAGGAGACGCGTAAAAAGGGGGAGGGTTGCAAAAAAAAATCAAAGATTGTTTTTGAAATTCTTACATAATATAGGTTTGAGATTTGATAAAAGAAATACATAGTCTTATGACAATAGTAATAATTTCGAAGTCAGTTTCACAATTGCGTAGTGGGTAACAGATAATTTTTTATTGAAGTAGGCAATGAAATGATTATTTATTAACTTCGCACACTGTGAAGTAATTCAAATGCTATAGGGTGATAGACCTCCTAAATTTGAACCTCTGTCAAGTTATGAGCACGACTCCTGAACATTTCCAAAATTTGTCGACACGTCAATTGGGACATCAACCAGATTTACCAGTGCTCGTAATTTACATCAACCCCGTTACATGGCGGGTCTTTAGCGGTATCAATTTCAGTGTTTCTTTTTTTATAGTGTGTTGCATATCAAGTTTGTATATTTTTGCAAATGTGTTTTGAAATGTGCTGTGTGTGAGGACAAAATGTCCTCGAAGCCCAGGATAATAATTATCGTTTATAAACGTTACACTGAGAATCAATACGAGACCTATTGGCAAAGGACCTCGTAATTTTGAACATCGGTCAAGTGCCGAGAATGAACCTGAGCTGGCACATCTATCTCCAAACTTCCACACCACACCACACCAACGGGTGGATTTGGAGCTTCAACATATTTAGCATGTATCAGCCCCTTTACATGGCGGAATTTCACTGGCATCAGACTCGAGCCTACGATTCAAAGGAAACAATGTCAGCAGCAAATCCGTGACCATAACAACAAAGCTATCGCGACCATTAAATTAACAAAGCAATCAGATTCTTTAGGAAAAGTGTATTATTACGATTGTGTAAAAGTCTTTGATCGTCTAAACATAATCATTTATACCGCTATTTCCATCCAATAAAAAAATATTGATATTTACCTCTGTATAAAATTTTCAGTTTCTTACCAGAAATGCTAAAAACAGTACATTTAAAAAAAGGTGTGAGAAATTCGAGAAAAAATTTTAGTTTGGCATAAACTAAAATACTTTTCTTTTTTGTTGTTGTGTTTGACTTAATTACTAGATTATGATAGTTTAGTTTAGCTTAGTTTTTATTAACGTCACACTAGAAGCAACATGAAGGCTACATGGCGACAGACCTCGTAATTTTGAACTTCAATCAAGTGACGAGGACGACATCTGAGCTGGCACCACCCCTCTCCTAATTTCTCCACGAAGTCAACGAGAGGACTTTGGGCCTCGACATATTTAACGTGCATCAGCCCCAGCCACACGGCGGGTCTTCAGTGGCAACAAGGCTCGAACCCACGACTCAACGAAACCGCCGGAAGCGAGTCCGATGCCTTAAACACTAGGCTATCACGGCCACCTACTCTGATGAAGCACGAGACATAAATTACTGTTCTTTTTTTCAGCTCTAAGGTTTATAGTGAAATAATATTTTTGTCTTTCAAAATGTACAAGTAAGTATTAATATTTATATGTCATACGGCAGGATATTTTCAAAATTGTATTTTGAAATTAACTAATCATTGTTTAAAATTTATAAAAATCATGTAACAGTTATAAAAATTTCAAAATGCAGATCTCCGATTGACTTTTTTCTGTCGAAATTGTAAGAAAATGAAAATTTTTGACAAAATATGGGAAAAAATCATTTATCGACTCGAAATTTTAATTATGTATATATAAGTATACAAAGTACCCTTTTTATGTTTGCTTTTTTCAAACAGGTTGATATGAATAGTAAACTTATTTTTTACAATTTGATTTTTCATTCAATGAATGAATGATTCTTGTGAATGAAGGAAATTCTAAATAATGGATACCTTGATGGAGTAGTTTGAGGATTGTTCCCATCTGTTTCGAAAAAAGTTCAAACTACTTCGAAATAATCATCAGAAGATCTCTGAGAATCTGAAGAGCTTCCGGATTTTCGTAAGCATATATTCATCGTACCTGCTGTCAGAACTTCCACAGCTACTGTAACTGTTATTATAATCAAGAATTTTATGGAAAACACAAAAATTTAAGAATATAAACTACTAAAATAAAACTCAGCTCAGTTATTTTTTATATTAAAGTAACAAAAGTATAATAATTTTCTACAAAGCTTATTTAAACATAACTGCCATGATCTATTAAATACAGTACCCAAATCAAAGCACACGTTTCACAAATAATCAAAGAACAAAAAAAGTAGAAGAAGAAAACTAAACTGTTTTCCGAATCAGTAATACCATTCATGAGTAAAAATGTAATCCAAAATATATAAATCATGCATGATAATAAAAAACTTCAGCTTTAAAGTGTGTTGACCACACTGCATATGGACAAATCTCGTTGCGCGCAGAAAGAGTTACTAAATATAGCAAAACTGCTAAGTCATTAAACAAGAATGATTTTAAAAAAAAGTATAGTAAACCACTCTAAATGGAATTTTGCACTTAGAAAATTTAATTACTGACGACCTTATTTAATTTTTTTGAATATTTTCTATGTGAAATAGCATATTTGTAAAATGAACAAAATGTTCACAATATATTAATAATGGAAGCTTGATACGTTCAAAAAAAGTATTCAAGTAATGTTACCCAGTTTAAAACAAAACCGAAAAAGTCCTAAGCAAAGTTTTGCAAAGAACAGATTTAGTCACCCAAAGTGTGCTTTTTTATTCATAATTATTATTAAATTATTCAATTAAATATAAAAATTAAAGTACAGATGAAATAACGAGAAATGGACAATGGCAAACTTTTCCGATATTAAAATTAAAGGAAACGATAAATAATTAAATTGAATATATTTAAGCCAAATGTAATTAAAATTAAAACATACGATAAAAAAATTGAAAGTAATTTGGTCGCCGTAAGTGATCCATCTAAGACAATAGCCTCTTAGGTGGCTAATACAAAAAAAATTTGAACTTTCACAAAAAAAAATTCGCGCGCGTGGGAAACAAATTTATTATTTCCCCAATTCATTAGAAATTCTTATTTCAATTTCATGTTAGCATCAAAAGATTTAATCCAGCTTTCTACCAAGCACACCAAAAATTATCCTCGACACAAAAAACTATTTGATGACAACATGGGGAAAAAAGAGGTAGCTTCATTAACTATTTCATGTTTTGTGGAAATTCACTTCATTATCATGTCCGTTTCAGACTCTATTTAATTTGAATTAAGATAATGCATTCATCAACGTATTTTTGAAAATAAATATTTTGAAAACTAGTTTAATTGTACGATCTAATTGATTGGTTTTATCAACGCCGCATTAGAAGCAAAACGAGGGCGATTGGCGATAGACTTCATAATTTTGAAACTCGGTCAAGTGACGATAATACCTGAGCTGGCACCTTTCTACTAACTTACGCGCCACGCTAACTTAGTACTTTGAGCCGCAACACATTTAATGTGAGTCAGCCCCTGCTACAAGGTGAGTTTTAGGTGGCATCAAGGCTCAAACCTAAAACTAGATGAAATCCGCCGGCCGCGAGTTCGCGACCATGACCACTAAGCTACCGCGGGCATTTGCACTTTCAAAACAAATTTAATTTAGAATTATATCTTCTTATGCAACACATTTAAAATTTCGTTACACATACAGAATCGCAAAGAATGTCAATATATTGAGGTGTATATCTAAATTTATTTTCTGTTAGATTCGAATTCATAATTCACGAACATTCTGTAACACCACGAGGAATTATTGTGAGGGAATGCCAATCCACCAACCATTATGAAAATATACAAGTTTTAATTACACATCACCAAAAGCAATAATAACAAAATTTTCATTTGTACAATTCCGTGTCTATTTGAAACATCATTTGTCAAGAAACACCGCCATCTTGGGCATCAATTAAGCAATTTCAGCCTCCAGGAATTCTTGGCTTCAATCACGCGCTAGCAAAAATTAGAGCAATTCAAGATAATGACGCACAATTCCGTCAGTTTTCCCGGCTCGTTGCTATGACGACCGCAAGAAACAGAAAGAATTATTTTGTCAGCAGACTCTGTTTCCGAATATCTACGGTTTTGAAAAATATTGCAAAGCGGAAACCTCCGCATAATAAGCAAAGAGAGAGACAATTAGGATTTCTGAAGCATTTTAAAATGTTTGTTCGAGTACGCCTTTTTGTGTGTTTTACTTAAAATCATTTGATATATTATTTAAAGAAGTGTCTGAGAGATAATGAAAAACTATAGATTTGTATCACTGACAAGATGTTTACCATTTCTCCTCTTATACTCAATTTTTCGTCTGAAAATTTCTGTAGACAATGTTAGTTTTCTTTTCTTTTTTTTTTTTTTTTTTTTTGAAAAAAAAAAACAATTTTTTTTTAAAAAAAACCTTTTTTTTTTTAAAATGTTTTTTTAAATGTAAGAACGTCCAATATATTGTTTTTCCCATAAGACACAAAAGCACTAAAAGTGAAATTATTTTCACTCAGTAATTTTTACTATTCTGCGAAGTTTCTTTTCAACAAATGCTTCTAGACCACTTATAGTGTACACACATATGAAAGATATTCTTAAATATCGTTATATATACTGTCGTCTCATTATTTTCTGCAAAATATTTTTTAATAATGCAGAAAAGTGCAAGATTCTCAATAATTATTACATCTTTCGGCATAGTTATCACTTACTAAATCAAAAATTGAAAAATACTTCTATGTCTTTCTAAATGCAGCTATTTTAAGGGTTTTTTTTTATGAGGGGGCTTTTTTTAAAAAAACCACACACTAATTAATATAGTCGCGTGAAAATAAATATGTGACGTTTGTTAAATTACTTTTAATTTCAAATACATACTTTTTCTATTTTGACGTTCTTTATAATTACATATGAGCTAGTATTTGAATTGGGTTTATACAAACAACATATATTTTGAGCTTACAACTACAAATTGATTAAGCATCCTAAAACATATACTTAATCAAATGATACGTATGTTCCTATAGGTTGACAGAATTCATATAACCGCACATCATACACATATTTAAAATTTATTTCACCGCTAATTTGTTAAGTGCTAGGCTTAAATTACTTTCAGTAACTAGGCTTAAGTTTCATTTTCCATGTATTTAATTTTCAAACATTGTTGGTTTTAAGGAATAAATTTATATTTAATCAAGGAATGTCAAATGTTATGAACAGAATTGGTTGAAAAACAAGTTCAAAATAAATGTTTCATGGAATGGTTATGGAATGTTACCGATTCGGAACACTTATACCCATTTGCTTAATCTAAATTAAGAATTCAATTCACGAATCTACGTAGTTATATTAAATAAATAGAGAAATAGAGAGAGAGAATCGGGGAACTTAAATTTATTTTAAGTAGTATGAATTGGTTCGGCGTAAAACATGGTAAACGTCATTGCGACGACCCTCTTACCATTGTGATAATATAGCTCAACTATACATCAATGTGGAAATAGTCCAAATAATTCAAATTTGCATTTGTATGTTACGGAGGTCATTTCCAACTCTGTAGGGTTTGAATAAATGTATAAGAAATGGCTTCTCCAACTTCAACTCAGCACAATACAGTCGATTGAAGATGCTATCTAAAAATAAAATTTGCGCAAAAATTAAGAAGTTATTTAACAAGTAGTTCATTTTATTTCTCATACATAATTTACAATTTATAAATAATAAAAAAAAACTTAATTTATTATATGACTTTGATTATTTAGTATTGTATTGGAATTCTACGTATATTATTAATGACTACTATGACTGGTTTGATAATTTTCAAGGGCCAGATTTAGCCTATCTTTCTCAAACATTTTTTTATCGATTACGAAACATTCATTTTCGTTTATGTGCAAATGTCTGATCTATCCAAAATTATAAGATATATCTGAACGAATGTCACTTTGGAACTTCACAAACACGAATAGCCACGGGCATAGTAAAATTTGACCATGGTCAAGTAACAGTTCTCTAAATTTCCTTAACACGCTTCTCGATGTTGGTTGGTTGATTTCATTGGCGCAAGTGACATATTTTATTAAGCCGCGCCACGAAACAACATGCATAAATGGTCTAGACATAAATCTGAAAGCTCTAGAAATGATGAAATGACAAAAATGGTCGAAAATAAAGAAAGATACTTGAATAAAGAAAACAAAACTCGAGAGAAAGGAAAATAGGGACTAGGGTCGTTCCGTACTAATCTAAGATAAGTCATTGCATGCGAATCTCCATTTGAGAAGACTTTTGAAGTCCAAACTATTGACACTATTTGAGCCCCAGTTCTATTTACAGTACTGTTTTCATAACTCTAAATTTTGAATAGTCCGTCAATATTCCATAATAAACTTGGAAGCTTTAGGCATAATGATAATAATAAATTTATAGTAATTACTAGAGATAAATAAAATTCAAAATTAATTGTTCTTATTATTATAGATTCCCAATAACAAAAGGAATCGTTAATAGTTTCTGAGATTGCTGAAGAAAAGTTTACCAAGATCTACCCGTTTTAATCCATTGTCTGATTATTTAAAAGTATAAAAATGTAAAAAAAAAAAAAAGATTCCTTTAAATTTTCCGGAAGATCCAGATATTCCAGGTAGAAAATACCACTAGTATAGCTAACATTTCCTTCATACTGGAAACTTAAAATATTTTGATTTATCTCTTTATTGTTTATTTGTGTTGCACTATGAAGCAATGCGAGGGCTAGGGTGGAGAGTACTCGTAATATTGAGCTTCGATCAAGTGATGAGAACTTCACTTGAACTGGCCCTTCCTCTCCAAATTTCCACACCATATAAATAGTAGGAATTGGAACTTCAATACATTTAATGTATATTAGTCTCATTATTAGTCGGGGTTTTCGTAGAATTAGGATCTACGAAACTACGAATCTTGGTAACTTGACCAGATTTAATATGCTTCATCCCTGCTACTCAGTGAGTCTTCAGTAATATCAGGGCTCGAAGCCAAGCTCGACGAAAACAACGCCTTCGTGATCATGACCACTAGGCTACCGCGACCCCATATTTCGATTTAAATATCGGAGAGGGGGGGTGCCAGCTCAGGTGTCGTCTTCGTCACCTGACCGAGGTTCAGAATTACGAGGTCCGTTGCCAATAACCGTCGTGTTGCTTCTGGTGCGACGTTAATAAAAACTAAACTAAATTCGATTTAAATATTGCATTTGGTATAGAAAAAAACAGATTTGCAGAAAATTTTCAAGTTTTAGGATAGTAACCACGTACATATTTCTCACCATTCAAATTTTGAGACTTATTGTCTAAATGCTCCGATCGACTTTATATTAGAGGGCAAAATTTAGAAATTAATAAAACAATATATTTACAAATTACGATTCATGTTTCTCTAACGACCTACAACCACTCAGAAACTATGTGACAAATTAACTCGGATCGTTTACGTACGTATGAAGTAAGATATTTTGGAAAAAGAGAAAACAAATTTCATTTTTTATCCTAATCGTGATGCTACTTTGAACTCACTTTTCGTGATGGCAGAAAATGTTAATCATTTTGACCGCTAACGTAGCTACAACGCTATTTGATTCAGGTATCGTATCATTTCAATATTTAAATTATGGGTGTGAAACATTAGCTTGTAGACAAGGTTTTCGTATGCGTTGAAAATAGTCCTAATAAATGAATAAAGCAAATCCATACAGCATTTTAAATGAATTTTAACATAATCTATAGTTATACAGATATACATTTCAAGAAGTATATGTTAAAATGAAAATAGAATCAAGTGCCGTCTGTTGTTTGTTTGTTGTTCCTTTTAAGACAGCCCCCTCCTAAAATTTGAAACTAAGAACAGGAGTAAATATGTTTCATAAATGTTTCGGATACTTTTCTACCTCGGTGTTCGAAAGTAATGACCCGGAATTAAGTGCTGGATATCTTTTAATTCCAGCCTAGCACTACTGGATGAATATACCTCAATGCAACAATTCTTTATTGCGCCCAAGACACCTCACTCATAAATCACTAGTGATATAAACGACTCCGGCACATGTGTCAATTGGACTTGTCATCTCAACTAGAGACTGCCGATGATGTCAAAGGAAAACATTCCAAACAACACTCAATACCACAGGGCATGTACGTCAATTATGTAAATGGGTGAGAAAACATCCTTCTCTAAATATCCTGAAGAAAGTTCTTGAGGAGAAAAAATATCTTCCTCCCTAAGAAGGGAAGTATGGCGACCCTCATCCAAAGTTCGAAACTAGGAACGACAGGTGCAAAAGATTCTAAATACTGCTGCGTATAGATTTAAATAAGTCGATTTTCCCATTTTATTTAAAAATATTTCAAAAGAATTTATTCATCCATTCATTTTCCTTTTTTAATGGGATATGTACGTTACATTTCATAATACACATATCTCGGAGGATAAAAAATTAATTTAAGCATCCTTCAAGCCTCTAAGCAACCTAATAATCTTCATTTAATTATCAAAATGTGTATGTGTGTGTTTCTGATAAAATTAAAACTCTTAAAATTATATTAAAAAATACTTAGTTGCACATTATGGTTCAGAAAAAGGTCTTCTGATTTCTTTTCACCAGGAACTATTTCACTTAAAATTGTGAAATAAGACTTCGTAGCCAATTCTAAAAATTTAAATTATTATTAAATATTCTCCTTACTTAATTTATCTCTACTGGATTCTCCACGTCACCTAAACGAACTCTCAAACTGTGACAACTGACTTTCAAACTACATCAAACAGAAAGGGTACACATGAAGCCGTTTATAGAGAGAGGCACAGAGCTAGGGGAGGGATTCTGAAATAATTGAATCAATTCAACACCAGACTCAGCTCTGCATTGGAAATACAATTGCTTGAATATAACAGAAAACGCAAACTTCCCTCTGTTGTTTAATTATGCGGCTACTATTGAAATGGATCTGAGTAATTAAACCAACAGAATTTTCTCGATACGGGACGTATCTCTCCCAGTACAGGATAGTACGGGGAAAATAAATACGGATTAAACGCTGTAAAAAAGACGGCTAATTTGTAGAAAAAAAACTCTAAAATCGTCCCCATTTACTGTTTCTCTCGCCCTTAAAACGGTTGGGAATGCAAGAAGTAAAGATGGTAACGATGATGTAAGATGGTAATACAACGATTGTAAACGTACAATCATGTGAAGTTTGGAGAGGAGGGTGCCAGCTCAGGTACCGTCCTCGTCACTTAACTGAGATTCAAAATCATGAGGTCCATCACCAATAGCCCTAGTGTTGCTTCTAGAGCAATGTTAATAAAACCCACCAAACCACTCATGTGATGTGTATAAATGTTCGAAGAGAGAGCAGAAAATAGTCTTATATAAATTTTTAAAGCATTACTTTATAAGTGAACTATGTAAAGAAAGAGAAAAAAAATTTATTTAAAAATCTAGAAGTCAAATTACAAATTGCAAAAGCATGAGGCAATGAAAATAAGATATGAAAATTAAGTTACCAGATTTCAAATGTGTGTGTTCCCGTACTAACTATTTGTGAATTTATTGTACAAACTCATTGAACTTATTTTTATGCAAATGATACCTTAGCGTAGAAAACAATTTGAATATGATCAATTGTGTGGATGATATTTTGAATAAAAATTCTTCAAAAAATCCCCCCCCCTTTCTAGGAGGCAAAATTTAACTATTTTATGCATATTTTGTGGCCGCGGTAACCTAGTGGTCATGGTTTTGGATTCGAGGCCGGCAGTTTCGTTCAGTCGCTGGCGCATCCTTGGCCGCAAAAGATTCGCCGTGTAACTGGAGCTGATGCACGTTAAATCTGTCGGGACTCAAAGTCCTCCATAGACGCGGTGTGGAAGTTAGGAGAGGAGGTGCCAGCTCAGGTATCGTCCTCGTCATTTGACCGAGGTTCATTCCCTGAATTTTTCTGTAGAGTTTTTAAAGTAAAAGAAATTTAAAGAAAACGGTTCTCGCGAATATAATCCTCACCAATTAAATATTGTCAAATTACTCAAAGGATACAAGAAGACACCATCATCTTCTTGAAACGCGTTTGTCAAAATATAATCGCAAAGGATTTCAGATTTGCATCCGAGAAAGAAGTAGAAGTGTTTCACATTTGATGTCAATATAGGCTCAAAATGTATTTCTATATTATATTGGAAGTGCGTTAAGCCATCAGCATAAGAATAATTGTTTGAAATTTCTTTGTCTTTGTATAACAAATTCACCAATCAACATTACGGGAGATTTTAGGACACCTGGTATGAAATGTTATTCAAAGAGATTCATTAATATTCATTAAAAATCAAAATATGTTATGAATATGTGGTAATTGAATCTGAAAATAAACAGTATTGAAATGCTGAAGCAATTACAGTGTGAAAACTAAGAATTCTAATATGTCAGGAAGTGAGGGAAGAAATTTACTAAAAAATTCAATCTCTTTAGCAACATATAAAAGATCAAGTTTAATAAAGCGCGTAAATAAGTAAAGACGATAAATATTCAAAAGAAAAATTCGGAATAAATGATTCTAGAAAATTGTTTTTAACACGTAATGTCGAAATAATGCAGAGATTGATAAATATTTCAATGCATAGACTTCTCCAAATCTAAAGTATTGAAAATCATTTGCGCTTATTTATAAAATGGATACCATATGGACCTTTTGCATGGCTGACTGATTTGTTTAAGTTATCGTCGCACTAAAAGCAACACGAGAGCTATAGGCGACGGACCTCGTTATTTTGAACATCAGTCAAGTAAAGAGTATGACATCTCCCTCTCTAAACTTCCACATTACGTCTACAAGAAGATTTGGGACTTCGACAGAGTTAACTTGCCTCAGCCCCGTTACAAGAATGGTCTTTAGTGGCATCAGGACTCAAACTCAATCCTCGAAGAAAAAAACGGTGGTTGCGGGTCCTTGACCATGACCACTATTCTACCGTGGTCAATTTAAGCAACCAGGAAGACACTCGAACTGATAACCCCATTAAACCAAAGGAACGAAATGTAACCTCTAAAGATTAACGTGCACCCGCCCTGGTACACTGTGGATCTTTAGTGGCATTATTACTCGAAACCATGACCCATCGACAGCGGCCTGGCGACATCGACCACTTGGATACAGATAAGCGAGAGAGATAGAAAAATTAGCGATAAGAAGTGTTAGAAGAATTAGCGAGATTGTTGAGCACACTACATGAGTGTGAGATTGTTTTCAAAGAGTTACTACCATACTTGAATCCAGTCAGAAGAAATATATTGGAATCTGGTCTAATATTCTCTTTGACCCTAATATTTTTAATAACTCTAATATTTTCCAGTATTACGATAAGTAGAAGTTGCAGAAACATTTTGGATATTGAAGCGATTAGATAAATACTCCACATTAGTAAATTATTTGATTTTGATTATACTCAAACAGAATAATATTAGTAAAAGATTTGCTTTGTTAATGGTTTATTAGAAATCGATGGCTCTTAATATAAGGAAAGAGACGATAGCACGTTATTAAAACCTATAATCTACTAACCAAGAATCCTTCAATGCTGTCATTTGGCTATCATAGTCTCTATTCCTAACTGTGCAATTTGTAGTAAATGTTTTCAGATTTTGTTATTATTTTTTACTTTTAATTAAAATAAACATGCCTAAGTGTAAATATTGAAATTATTTGGAATATCATAAAAGAATTGTGGGATTCTTAATCGGAGAATAATAACCCGTTCGCTCCCAACGTATCACAGGCGATACGCTCACGTTTGCTCTCCTGTGCCCAGCGTATCACATTTGATACGCTATCGTCAACTGACTAAGATCACTTTTCAATGATAAATGATTCGCAGTTTATATGCATATGATCAGATTTATTCATTAAAAATTATAATTTCAATTTAATCTATATGAATGACGTTTAATTTTTTCGATGAGATTTTGAATTTGAACACAATCAGAAATTAATCCAAAGAGTTGGCTCAAGAGAAAAGTATGATAGAGCTCAACATTACAATTATACACAAAATGCGGAAGTCATTGCATGAAATTGACGGCTTAGTCGTTGGCTGCCCCATACCTTCCTTTCTTTATTAAAAATAAATACACTTATCTTAGTATTAAATCGCTTCAATCCCGTTTGATGGGTACAGAATATTTAATTGTCTTTATTTGGTAATGAACAAACAATAACGCGACTACATCATTACGTAGATAGTTATTCAATTAATGCGTTGGGTAAACGCAGAATTTGACCAAAGGAATAATTGATCAATAATCAGTTAATATGTGGTTCAAATTTAGGGGGATCATTTCAAATATTTGTATTGAAGTAATGAAAATACTGCACTAATAACATTTGTATTTGGAAGAATTTTGCCGTAAACAATAGTTAATGCTTTATTAGAACCTATTTCATGCGATAAAAAAGCAACATCTTACCAAAGATAGAAAATGAAATTTTTCAAAATGTTGTAAGAAGTAGAAATATATATCTAAATTAAAAATAATAGAATCTTTGAGATGAAATATCGATTTCTCAAACTTGAATCGTTGAATGGAAAATCGCAAGAAATTCAATGGCACAAAGTGAAAAGGTTGACACCTGATACTAAAAGCAAAAATAAGCCCCTTCCCTCCATAGATTTCATGTTCTTCAGAACCTCAACTAGACTAGCCTTTAGTGAAATCATAATTCAAACACATGACTTACTAGCCTTGGGCAACAATTGATCCATAAACTGAATAAGAATTTTTTTTCTCATTATTACAAAAAATAAAATTTATTTATTATGTAAATTCAAAATTTGCCATTGTAAAATAACTTTAAAGTCTAATATGTTAGATCTTTGGATTTGTTTCTAATATACATAACAAAAGAAAGAAGCAATATTCAAATCACAAAACAAAAATCAATTACCTATTTCTAAAGCAACCACTTTTAGCCAAATTGTAAGCAATATTCTTATAAAATTTATTTGTCCTTTCTTAAAGTTACACTGATGTTATTAATTAGCATACGTCTTACCACAATTATTCGATGAATGTTGTCTGAAATAAAGTCGCATTTGTTGAGAAGATGTAAACAATTCATAAATTCTTCAATAAAAATAATGCAAACAGGTGCAAATGCCAAGTGAATAAATATTATTTTCATTCCTTATAAATATTGATAATGTAGCTAGTTACATGCAATTCTGTAAATTAACATTAAATCTATTCAAAAATGGAATTCGAAGAATGATTAGATCTTTCAGAAGATAAATCATTTCACTTGTATGAATTATCTTAGGAACCTGCCCAAATTCAAAACATGGAATCTACGCATAATTTTAAACGAAAGAATTTCAGATTTTGAGAAATAAAATATGATAAACATACTAGAAACTGGGTATTACTCTAAATCTTTTTGGTGTGGGTATTGTTTTAAAGAACCCTGTTATTAACCGTATTTTGGATGCCTTCGCTTAAACGAAAAAAATAATAATTTGAAATTTATTTTTTCTCTGTAATGTTTCATACGAGGGAATAAATTCCACCATTTTCGAGGGGAATTTTACTTTCTTTAAATATTTGAACAGATTTAAAAATATATGAAAATTCAAAACATATTTCTGACTTTTAAAATATTTCGAAAAACAAATAAAGATTAAATGGCATGGAAAGTTTCATTTCTTTGGGGGAAAATAAAGGGCGATAAATCATTATAAAGGCTTGACTACAAAATCAAGATGAAAATGGTTCTTTTTTAGTAAATAAAGTTTTGAAAATTTCTAATACACTTCTCCAATGAAATATGAAAGCTAAAATTTATTAAACATGTTTAAGCAATATTAAACTCAAAATCATCTGGATTATTACAGAAGCTTTTTTGGTTATTGTAATTAAATGGTTAAAGTAGCGATTGCCAAATTTCGGCGACATTTCACCAGATGTCACATAAAAGGTATGTTGGAGGCATGCCAAAAAATGATCAAATAAGTTTTATTCATATAAAATATAATAATAGTATATAAAAACTATGTTTATCTCTTATTGTAGTTTTGTCATTCGAATTATATACAACTTTTCTTCCCTCATGTATAATAATTTAAAAGGAAAAAAAAAACGTTTTACTTTTTGTTATATAAACCTATTTTCTCACTCACAAGATTATCACAAGATGTGAGTTGAGTCGTGAAATAACTAAAAAAGATTTATTGTATAATTTGTGATGTCATGCTTCAAGTGGATGTTGCTATCTCGTATTAAATTTTCTGGCAGCTAATACTTCTACATGTCATCAAGGAAATTGTCAAATTTTAAAAAAAATCAGAATAATAAGCAAACATTGAATAAAATTATATAAACAAAAATTTCTTTTTTCAACTCTCTTCATTCTCGCACTACGATATCGATACCAGTATATACTGTTATGATACCGTTTGAAAAGTATTCAAACACATGGGCCGAGGAGAGCCTTGAAAAACTGCTGTAAGACTTGGTGAAAAGTTGAGGTTAAGTCATTCTGATAGATTATTCAGTGCTCGTCTTCTCATTAGTTGTTGCTTAAATGCTGTTCGGAATAAAAAGTTTTAGGATGGGCACTGAAAGTCTGTTTTATTATTGGTATGATACTGATAAGCACGAACCGATATACACCGTTATACAAGATTATTCAAAATTATTCATCTGATTTCAGAATTCAATATTTTAATAAATAAACGACACTGAATGATATGCGAATGCAAAGAGAAAATATAAAAAAATTACCGAGTGTTTGATATAATTTCATTTAGTTACACCTATAATGTCAATTCGATATATGAATTTCTGCCAAACACGTTATCAAGCGTCAATGGTAATGGATTGTACAGCAGCAGAAATCCGGTTTTTAAGTTCACATGAATCAGTGGGTAATGGTGGCGCATGTACTTTACCTTTTACTACCCCCCGGGAAGAAATTGCACTATGCCATATCAGGTGATCTAGCTGGCCAGCTGTGCAACATCAAATCATCTTGTCCTATGTGACTGATCCAACTGCTGGGTGTATTTGTGAAATTGCTTCAAGAAGCACACACGAGGGCCATTTATTGTTCACAAATTGGAACTAAATATTTTCCATTCTATTTATGTATTACTTGTCATTCTATGTCGTTTGTTTCTGAAAATATGGAATTTTGAAATCGTATGATTCATTTTGAATAACCCTGTCTTGTAATTTTATTCAAGCTCGCTTTCAAGTTAATCGAAGGATATTTCTATCTGAACACTTTTGCACCTAACTATATTTCCTAAAGCATTCATTTTAGTTAAATAAAAATATTATAATTTACACTTGTTAAAACGGAGATAATTATTTTTTGTGACCAATGTATTTTAATTAAACTTTCAAGAGTTGTTCAATAGTTGGAATTGTATTATTCTTAGTACAATAGACACACTAGATGGCAGTGTACCGTTTGAAAGAAATTCAAAGATATTGCGATAAACTCCAAGAAAAGAAATCGATTTTAATTTACTAAGTATATAGTTACAAGTTTATTTATATTACAACTATTTTATATTCAGTTTAGTTAAGCGACGGGAGTGGAATAATAGCTTTTGTTGCTCTGAATCCCACAAAACAACCCTCCCCCCAAAAAAAAAAAAATCGACGAGATATATCGGAGAGAACCGATACGAACCCCCCCCCCCTTATGAGACTGCCGAGTTCTGTTATCTTATCAAAGCCATGGTGAGAAATTTTAACATTTTGGAACTGTTGAAGAATGGGAAAACTCGTGTAACACTAGCTACCAATAACCACAAAACGCTCAGGTATTTATTAGTTTCCTAACATCAAAAGTTGAACGTTTGGATGTAGAGAATCACCAGAACATGCCATTAAATTCTACATCGGTAGATAAATGACCGGTAAATCAACACATAGACATAAAAAATGCTAAGTTATGAAAGAATGGAGATGCTACAGCAGTACATACAAACCTAGTCCTACGGGTTGAATACATTCCTATAACCAAATTGCCTTTGTGTGTCAATCTAAGACAACCCACTCATTAATCACGATTAGTAATCTAAATAATTACAGAGCATGCGTCAAATAGAACATGCATTGGCCATCTCAACATGAGATAGACGATGACATCAAAGGAAAACGTTTCCAAGTAACATTTAATACAGTAGGGGATGTATATCAAATGTATTAATGGTTGGTAAAACTACATTCTCTACATATCGTTCAGAAAATCGTTCACAAGTAAAAATATTAATTTCTTCTTTCGGTAGGAGTGGTGGTATGATGGCCCTCTCCCCCACGTTGCGAAGTAAGAGCGTATAATAACTGCCCCGATAGGAAATTCCTTTCTGATTCGAAAAATTAAAGAAGATAGAGATTTCTGAGGAACCATAAAAGTCCAGATTAAATCTATCTTAAACTCCCCTCCGAACTCCACCAATGTGAGGACGATTTTAACGAGAAAACTGCATTACTCTGTCGTGTCTTTGGAAAAAGATATATTAACTTTTATTACTGAGAATCTTTTCTTTCTAATCGAAAGTAACTCATGAAACGTGTATAGGATTAGCGCAATTCTCATATAATCAACTCCTCTGCCTTGCACAAATAAATCATTTGCACTTACTATGTTTTTCGGAGATTTTTTCCCTTCATTCGAAATTCGTGACGTTCATGCATGTGAACATTAGCATTTAAGAAATACGAATATTCTTTTGAATTTTTTTTATCCATGGTTTGAGAATGAGTTTTAAATTAAAATTATTTTTTATTCTTAAATCAGTTGGAAATAAAGCATTCCTTAACGCTCTCCATCTCTCTATGATCGTATATCTTTTAATTACAAAATTTGAGAACATATATTTTAATGATTCAGATTTTATCCGGATCTTCTTTAAACTTTTTACAGTTGTGAAATTAAAAGTTGAGATGTTTTTTGGCTTTTGGTTTAGCGTTCATTATTTCCAATGGTTTGTGAAATAGTTATAACAATATATTTACCGTTAACGCTTAAGTTATTTATTATAATATATACTGACTAATTGATTGTGTGTAGTTAAATTATTACAGTACGTGCATGATAATTAATTAAAAAATACTTGTATCATAGAATAAAGGAATGAAAATAAGAAGCATGAAATCTGAAGATAAAATCCTATATTATTTAATTAATATTTATAATTTTTCATATTATGAAATGGCCGCTGAAGTCCAGTACTGGATCAAGAACTGGAGGTCGGCGTTGTTTTGATAGAGTCACAGGTTCGAGACCTGATAGCCTACTATGTAGCGGGGATAATGGACTTTAAATCTCGTCGTGGCTCCAAGTCCTCCCGTCGACGTGGGGTAAAAGTTTGTTTAGGGAGGTGCCAGGTCATACACAAATGTCATCCTCGCTACTTGAACTTTGTTCAGAATTTCGAGATCCGTCTACAATAGCTCTCGCCCATAGGTGAAAATTATAAAATTCGTTGTCAGTAGTACTTGGGTTGCTTCTGAGTAAGACATTAATAAATATACATCCTCAATTTGATGATCCATTTCTACAATAACGGTTCCAAAAGGTCTGTGTCATGAATTCATTTTCTATTAACGTCAGACTCAGTGGAAACACAAGTTCTGTGAGCGAATGCTTGTAATTTTGCGAAGTCTATTGCCAATTAAATGGAGCCAGGACTAGAACAGTCGCTCGAATTACAATATTTATCGCTAGAAACTCTTGTGTTACTTCTGAGTTCGACGTAAGCGACTCCGGTAGCCTAGTGGTAATGGTTGCGGACTTGCGGCTGGCATTTCGTCGAGTTGTCGGTTCAAGCCCTGATGCCACTGAAAATCCATCTTGTTGCGGGACTGAGGCCAATTCGTTCTACCGAGGTCACAAGTCCTCCGTGGCGTGGTGCGAAAGAATGTTGTGGGAAGTTCCAGCTCTGGTTCCATCATCGTCACTTGGTCGTGGTTCAAAATTACGAGGTTCGCCATTAGTAGTCCTCGTGTTGCTTCTCAGTACGATGTTAGTAAACAATAAAAATCACGAATCTGACATTAATAAGCTGGTCGAATGAAGAGCCAGCATTCCTTTTCCACTCTCCCACATCACGTCAACGTAAGGACTTAGAGCCCCGATATATCTAAAGTGTATTGCCCTCGCTACATGGCGAATCTTCAGTGGATTCAGAACTCCAGCCCACAACTCGATAGAAACAACGCCGATCACAAGCTCACGACCATAACCACTAAGTTACCACGCCCTCCCCACTATGTTACGAACAGGAATGGAGTAATTCACTGTAGTCGCTGCTCATCACCATTACTTTTTTCCAGCTCGTGAGACCGTATTCGAATTCTTTGAAGTTGATTCGTAGGAAGCAAGCTATTTTTATTGGTGCTCAGAGTTTGTTACATAACGATGAATACAGGTCTCATCAATGGTGACAAGTCGATGTAAAATGAGGGCGATAAATATGCGTCACAATCAAAAATAACCTATAAATGAGCCACGTCATTTTTTGGGTATTGATTAGTCGATGGCATCATACAAAGATAATACCAACTTGCCTTAGCAACACCAGCAACAACCATCGTTCTAACTTTTTGAATCACCTTTGTATCTTCATCCAGCAATATCCATCATTTCAAACATCGGTACTTAGTCAATGTTGATCTAGAATTGGTAAAACTTCAATAATTTACGTATATAAAAATAAACCAACTTCCCTTAAAATGTATTAAAAAACAAAAACAAAAAAACTATACCTCATTTCCTACGTGAAATTACCTTTCTAATTTATTTTACCTTATTCTTTCTTTTCATGTTCATAATGGACATATTTTAAATAAAACAAAAATTAACACAAAAGTCTCATATTAAGATTTCTTGATTTGCATCAAATCCTAATTTTGAGTGATCATATTACATTACATCTTTGTATGGCAACAAAAAGAATTCTTATAATTTCAAAATGGTGTTTTCGACTGATTAATGTTATTATCCGAAGTCAGCCACGATGAACGAAAAAAAAAAGGAAAAATAGATTATATGTTGGAGAATTCATATAAACAGATTATATATAAAACTGGAGTATTTTATGATGAATGAAACTCTCGTGAATATTTATGAAAGAGAACTGAAAATTAGAATGATTATTTTTTTCATTTTGTTTCTTTTCAAGGGTGTAGCAAGGACTATTGAAAATATTCGCATGTTAAAGATGATTGGATTGGATAGGTTTTATTAACATCACACTAGAAATAAGACAAAGGCATTTGTGATGGATCTTGTAATTGCGAGCCAAGTCAAGTGACGAGGACGACACATAAGCTGGCACCTCTCTCCAAAACTTCAACACCACACCTCGACAGACTTAACGTACATCAGCCCCGGCTACACAGAAAATCTTTAGTGACATCAAGGCTCGCACCCATGACTAAACGAAAACCGCTGACCGCGAGTCCACGACCTTCACCACTATGTTAAAGGTGAAATTTTAATATAAACGTAAACGATATGTTGCTCGTAACAAAAAACCATTTAAAGTGAAAAAAATAAATAAATTCAAGTGCCATGCGTAATTTAGAGGTCATGATCGAATATTACAGGCCGCCGTTGTTCACCGTAGAGTCGAGGGTTCGAGTCTCGATGACCCTAAATGACTGAGTAACGCAAGAGCTAAATCTGGGTATACTGCGCAAAACAACGTGTCAAAGAGAAATGGAAAAAAATGTTGGCAAGAAAAAGGGACGAAAACGGAGAATTCCTGCTGTATTTCGGGAGAGCGTCCCCAGTGTTTACAATGACGATAAGCCTCACACACAAGAAAAATAAATTAGGGTACCACGAAGTCAGTAATCCCGTACTTGCCTAAGCCATATCATGTTCGGGGACGGATGCTTATTAAATCTATCGAAACTTGAAGTTTACCAATTGGTACTGGGTAGAAGTATGGACACCCGAGGGCCCAGATTCAAAATTGGGAGCTCCGTCATTAAAAGCCCTCGTGTTACTTCTAAGGGCTGCGTTAATAAGCAATCAATGAATATAATTTGAAAACAAGGTTCTTCATAGACATTAACTACAAGAGTGTTTGTTGATTATTCTCTACTTACACTAGTGCGGATCAAAAATAAAAGAGACTCTTTAAAAATTATTTTCGAAAACATTTGGCAAAATTAATACAATACAATTTTATTTTAACTTTAAATAACTTGTCATGGTTGCTATGGCATCGCAAATTAAATACTGTCAATTTCTTTTTTAAGCAAATTGTGGCCGTAGTAGCCTAGTGGTCATAGTCGAGGCATTTTTGTCGAGTCGTGGATTCAAATCTTGATGTCACATTGTGTAGCTGGGATGGATGAACGTTAAATCTGTCGAGGCTCAAAGACCTCCCCGTTGGCCCAGTTTGGACGTTAGGAAAGAGATATGCTAGCTTAGATGTGGTGATTGTCACTTGACCGAGGATCGAAATTATGAGGTTCGTCGCCAATAGCCCTCGTATTACTTCTAGTGGGACGGTAATAAACCCACTCATAATCCGAACCTTTAAACAAATCTAGTTCCCATCTGATCCCTCTACATAATAATATTAACTGTTCATACACAAATAACAAACAAATATCAACTCACTAGGCTGAAAATGGTCTTGAATTTCTTTTGAAATTCTCCGGTATCTGCTAGGTCGTTCAATAAACATTTTTGGTGATATTTCAGCTTCAATAAGTATCACAAGCCCTGTAATATTCGCCAAATTTATGATATTTTTGAAGCATTACGTAAAATGTCCACTTATTTATAAAAATATAAAACAAAATACGTTTTTTAATTTAATTTAAATAAAATTATTTAATTTTTAAGACTTTATGTGAGTGCAAATGTATAATTTTACGCTGTGATAATTCATAATTGTTTATTATATAAATAAAGAACATTTACAAGAAACTGTTATCAGATAAAAATATTTTGAATGAGACAATAATTGAATATCAATTTTAATTATAGAGATAATTTCTGAAAGCCTTTTTTATGTGAAATATTTTTAATAAAATGAATCTTAAAGAAAAACTTGCAACTATGTTTTATTAAAAAAACAAATCAAAATATATCTTCTAAAACTCTTCATACCATTCTATAAATTTAGAGCGAATAATTAAAATTCCACCAAGCAATTTTATAACATATTTTGTTTTTTTAACGCATGCTAAAACTATTTCCATCTCTATTCTTGTATTATGAATGTATGATTTCACTAATTCACACTTTCATACAACATGAGTTTAAATTAAAATCGCTAAGCATTTTATAAACACACATTTAGAAATATATTTTAATCATATATTAAAAAGTCCAATCCTTATAAGCTTATTAAGAAAAATGTAGACATCACTTAATACTTTGTTTTATTTTTATAGATTATTTATTTATATACTAATGATTGTTTATATTTGAGGATTTATTTCTTAAAAATTGTGAGATATTTATAACAATACGTAGGGATTCAAATCAATTCATACTTTAATTTTATATTTTTCATCACAAAATATTTCAATTACTTATGAATTATTTACACATAAAATACAATAATTTATCTCGATATAAATAGTACACATATTTCAAGATAAAGACTTTCATATTGAAAAATATTTTGTTCTTAGAATCAGGATTCCATCAATGTCTTGTGATTGCTTATTAAAGCTACTCTGAGAAGCAAAACGAGGGGTATTGGCGCAGGAACTTATAATTTCGAACCTCGGTCAATTGACGAGGCACCTCAATCTCCAAACTTTCTAACCCTACCCATAGGAAAACTTGGACCCACGACTAATCCGATTCCATCAAAAATTATTGTTTAAGAATTTTTAACAAGACCATTTTTAACAATAATATTGAACAAGACCATTTTAACATTATAAGAACTTTTAACAAGACTATTTGCAAACAAGAAAATGAATCACGTGATTGGTTTATTTTAGTTGACAACTTTTATAATCAGAAAACCGTTTTTATGGAAAAATGAAAGTAATAAATTATAAATGTAATCACATTTGCAAATTTGCTGTTAAATTTGCTTTAAAGACCAAACAATGGCTATTGATGACCGATTTGTAATTCAGAGTTACTGTTATGAGACGAGGACCGCACTGCAACTCGTAAACTGATTACCTTTCCAACTACAGCAAACGACGATAGGACTTTGTTCTATTTAACGTTCATCTTCCCCTATTATTCCCCAGAAGAAATCATTAGTGAAATCAAAGTTTTAACTCATGACCATTATCATTTAGCTACTAAGCCATTTAGCACATACTTTTGCGGACCAGTTTAAATAAACATATGCAATTCCCTATAATTTAAACGACGGTCTTTCGTACAGTTGGCATTGTTGGTTTTATTTGGTGTTGGTTATTTTATTTAAATTAAGAATTTAGTTTATTTAAATTAACTTTGTTTTAAAGTTTGGTTTGGTTTCATTTTACTAACTTCGCACTAGAAGCAACACGAGGGTTATTGGCAATGGACCTCATAATTCTACGAGAGGACTTTGAGCCTCGATAGATTTAACGTGCATCAGCACGGCGGGTCCATAGTAGCATCAAAACTTGAACCCACAATTTGACGAAAACCGGCAGTCGCGAAAACGCGACCATTGCTTTAGAGTTACTTGAAAGTTTTAGGCTGATAAGTTGATTGTTTAGCTCAGTTAATAATCATTTACACCTCACAATTATTTCAGGTTAAACCTTTCTGAGTGTTGCCCGATCCGAATTCAAGTACCTGAGAGAGAGAGAGAATATAGTATATATATATATATATATATATATATATATATATATATATATATATATATATATATATATATATATATTGAGACACTTGAAATGAGTTCGGACACGAGAAATATTAATTTTTCCACTCAGTAAAGACCGAACTGAACTTGTTTCCATTTCGAATAGATATTTAATGTGTATTTTTTCATCATTATTTTACAATAGATAACAGTGTGAGTCCGCTAATTTTTGTCAGTTTCCGCTAATTTCATACGAAAAATACCTGTTTCTGCAATGTCTTATTCAGATGTTGATTAAGAATGTGAAATCAAGGGTCTTCAGGCTGTAAAAAATGTGATGTGAGCTCGTGTACAGTGCCATGTTTTGGTATATATCATACTGTAGATGAATTGTGAAATTCTTATTATCAAACTGATATTGTTGAATTAAATTTAGCATATCCTATGATATTTAGCCTAGCCATTACTATACGGTTTGATTTATTTAGTTTTATATAAAATATGTTCATCAACATTTAAGTGCAATATTTTTTTCATGTATGTCCAAGCATTAAAAAGAAGCAACTTCATTCGATTTTTTTTAAAGTAATAACTTTGAAACCGTATTATTGGTATTATGTAACATACAATATTAAGCAGGAAAATCTTTCCTTTATCTGATGCATTTTTCTGAAATGTATGTCGCAGTTAAGGGGTTAAATATTAAAGTTATTATAAAATTACTGAAAGGTTATTGGTTGGTTGTTTAACCTTAGTAACGCCATAAAATACATATTTCACCAAACTGAGCCAAACACTTGTTTCATTGGGAATGGGAAATACAAATATATTATCGATATTAAAATATGTATGCACATGAAACGAAGAATGAAGTGTGAAGTAGAAGGATTGAAAATAAGAATGATAGATAGGGTATCCCAAGGGTGGATTATCCGTTTTTCCTAAGATAGAAAATCCCGTGAGAGCTAAGGAACGTCGCTCGGGATCCTCGGTGTCGTAACTGCAGTACTTACTTATTCTCCAGAAGAAGTTGTGCAACTCGAAAAAAAGAAACAAAGCGAACCTTGCTAACTCATGTCTGAGTTAACTAAACATAAACTAGTTACTTTCTAAGATAACTTGAACCATTCAGAGGATACAACTGGCCCTTAAGATTTCTGAAATCATTACCAACACCTCAACATGACTTGTAATATAATTAATATTTAAAATGTTTTTGTTCAAGTCCTTATTCCACAAAAGACCCGTCGTATTGAGAGGTCGAGACACGTTGAATATGCCGAGGCTCACAGTTTTCACGTTGACGTAGTGTGAAAGTTTCTAGAGTGGGATGTCAATTCGGTTGCTGCCTTTTTCACTTGACAGTGACTAAGAATTATGAGTTCCATCGTCAGTAGTCTTCGTGTACAACGTTAGTAAACAAACTATTAATTCCCATAACGCCAAAAGAGTTGAGCGAGGGAGTGACAGAATTTATGGCACCAGATTCAAATCTGGCTAAGCGGCTCCAAATGTTTGTATAAACTGAAATATGGATAGAAAAAAAGTAAGAAAGAGGGAAAATTCGTAGATAAGCAGGAGGTACGAAAATAGAGAAGGATTGTTAAAGTAACCCGAGGACGCGTCACCCGAGTTTATCCAAGATAGTAAACACCAAGAAAAAGAAAAGGATCATTACGGTATTTCAAGGTCTTCAGAAGGTAAGGCAAAGATGAATACGTCAATACCCAAATTTGAAGCTGCTTTTATAACAGTTCAGTAACACTCGGTGTTTCTACATGATAGCTTTCATAAAAACCAAGACGCTATATTTTACTTTCAAAACTAAGCATGAACACACAATGACGCTCAAATACCACAGATCCTGAAATATACTTCAATACATTTTAGTAGACGCGTACAAAAACTATTTAAATAAATTTAAAATTATGTTAAATTTATTTATATTATACTCAATGTCATATTCCACGAAATTCCTTATTTACATTCACATTATCCTCCCACGCTCACATATACATCTATTTACTCCCACAAATGTAACTCCTTCATACACCCACCCACACACAATTTCTTATTTATGATCTCATACATTCGAGTACACCCACACTGACGTTCATAAATATTCCTAGTTTCTCATGTATTAAAACCCCCCACGTTACCCACTCCATTGCCCACGCTATTACTATCATTCGAAGAGAAATTCACGGACATCCAATATATGCAGATAACGTATATACAGTAATAATGTGTTTACAGGTAAGTAGGTGTTATTATCCTCCATGTGCTCTTTCGATTGCATACACCATCTACAGACATCTTTATAACTTTCTACTTACACCGAATTGACCTCTTCACCATACGTCACCGGGAACCAATCATACAAAAATGCGTGACTCAAAAAAATCTGTGTGCAATATCTAAGTGAAATATAAATCTATTGAAAAACATTTTTTTTCGAATAAAAGAAGGCTATTTAAATTTGCTATTGAAGTCACAAAAATAATAAAGCTGGACTAAAAATAGTTGGATAAATTATAAATTAATTTAATAAATAATTTGTTTTATTATCTGTTTAAAAACGTTTAAAATTGCTAAATAGAATTTAAATTACTATCAAAAAGTCTATGCACGCGCTGATAACGATATATATATATATATATATATATATATATATATATATATTATTTATGTGTATTGATTTCATAAGCTGTATAAAACATTATAGCCCATTTTCTTTATTTACGGAAAATCTTCCTCTTCTTTTTTTTAATTCAAATAAAACAAGTGAAAAAGAAACAGATGAGGGTCACGTACTTAAATATCTTGTTCGACATGGCTAATTGTTTCCACACAGAATCGCACTTTTCGAGACCCATATGAAGTAGAAATAAGTAATTAGTTCTGAATCATTTTTTGTATTAATAGCAAAAACAAAAAAAAAAAACAAAAAAAACGAAATAAAAAGGAAAATTAAAATTAGCTTTTCCAATTTCATTTTGTGCCAACTTTTTTTTTCTGTTGAGTTCTCAAAAAAGTAAAATTATTCAAAATGAATATTAATTAGCGTGAAATAAGTGTGCTTCCAAACCTCAGGCTCCCCAGAAGCAATTATTATCAAGGAAATAAAATACCTTTTATTATCTCTAATTCATTATTATTTTCTTTGTATTTTAAAGTACAAAACATTACTTTAGAATGTTAAAAATGAAATGAATAAAAGCAGACGATTCTGCCTGAGAGCTACTCGTGACACCCACGAGGCAATTCAGTACCTCTCGCTTTTACCATTAACACAAATGATTTCACGAAACGATCCCTCTTCTCCCAAAGAACTGCTCATGAGCCCTACGATACGATCCATCTCATATCACTTTTCTGTGAACACAAAGAATGGCACTCCTCTTGTATTTCTACCAAAGAATCCATCTCCTCTTGTATTTCGACGAAGACAAAGAGCTGTTGAGAGCCTGAAGCGATTTCTACATCTTCTCGGTTTTACTACGAGCATATAGAATTGCTCGAAGCAATCCGCCTTCTCTCGGGTTTCAGTGAGCGCAGTGATCAGCTCGTGATCCCCACGAGACGATTAAGCTCCTCTTGGGTTTTCTATGAACACAAAGAATTGAACAAAACATCTATCTCCTCTCGAGTATTCGCCGAGTACAAGAACATCTCGTGAAACCCACGAAACAATCCAACTCTTCTTGATTTTTCTGTGAGCACAAAAAGGAGATGGATAAAACGATCATTCTGCACGTAAGCCCCGAGAGACGATCCATCTCTTCTCGGTTTTTATTATGAATACAAGATACGATCCATTTCCTCTCAGGCTGTGAACCGTTCAAGAACCGTGTGTGAGCTGCTTGTGAACCGTTCAAGAAGATCCATATCTTCTCATATTTTTTATAAGCATAAAGGATTGCACAATTCAATCCATCTAATTTCGGATTGCGACAAATACAAAGAGCTGCTCGCGAGCTGCAAGAGACGATCCGACATGGTTTCTTATAAGCACAAAGAATTGCATGAGACGATCCCTCTCCTCTCTTGACGAGAACAAAAACTGCTTTTGAGCCCTCCAGAGTAGATTTAGTTCTTCTCGATTTTTCTATGAGCGTAAAAAATTGCCGTAGTGATTTACCTTCTTACAGAGTTTTAACAAGCGCAAGGATCCACTCGTGAGCCCCAAGACATGATTCATCTATTCTTCTATGAACACAAAGATTTGCACGAAACAATCCATCTTTTCTCGGAATTTCTCCGAGAACAAATAGCTTCTCACAAACCCTAAAGACGATCCCTCTCTTTTCGAGATTTCTACGGGCTCAAAGAGATCCACGAGACAATAAAATTTTTCATGTGTTTTCTATGATTACATAAAATTGAACTAAATAATCCATATATTCATAGAATTTCACCGCGCAGAAGGAGCTGCTCGTAAACCCGAAGAGACGATCCAACACCTCTCGGAATTTCAAGGAGCACAAAACAAATTGGTTGGCACATTAGCTTTCTTTGTGCTAATGAGTATCCATGCGTTTTTGGCTATTTTACCTCGTAAATTTGGGAGTACGTGGTTAATTCCTCCTTTCATATATATCAGTATAAATGTTATGTAATATTACGTCGGGTATGTATATACACACCTTAACTTAATTTCCTTTTCCTATAATTTTATTCACAACTCGCTGTTAAGATTTCGAATTTGACTTCCAGATTTTTTAATAAATTTTTTTCTACTTTTATTTCACTAATGATGATGAAAATTTTGTTGAAATAAATGATATTTTGAAAATTTTATAGTAATAATTTTCTACTTTCTCTTTGAAAATTCACATGTTACATATCTCAAGGGTTTTCATGTGTAATCATAACGTTTCTGTTATTTCCAAATGCTTGATGTTCCTAGGAGAAAACCGTAAATGGCGAAGAGATAAGAGTTTATTTGTACGAATTAGTCGCCTTTTATAAGGCGCTTAATCCACCTTTATTTTCCCGGGACACACTTGTTAGAAGGGAGAGTTACGTCCCGTATCGGGAAAATTCCGATAGTTTAATTACTCGGATCCATTTCGATGGTCGCCGCATAATTAAACCACTGACGGAAGTTTACTTTTTCGGTTTTATTCAGACAAATGCATAGTTATGTCGGGTGTTGAATTGATTAAGCTCCCTCTATTTCAGATTTCCATTCAACTTCCTCTGTCTGGCTCACAGAAAACTGTTCAATATTTACCCTTTGAGTTTGATTCAGCTTGTAAGACGAATGTCACCGTTTGAGAACTCAGAATAAAATTAAATGAATTAAAATTTGTAAATTTAATACATATTTTCAAAAGTGTTTAGGAGTTAGTTTTAAATATTCCGATGAATAGTTTTACGGTGATCAAAAAAGGAATAAGAATTTTTGGATCTAAAGAGTCAGAGACTTAATGGGCCGCGGTAGCCTAGTGGTCAAGGTCGTGGACTAGCGGCCGGCGGTTTTCGTTCAGTCGCGGGTTCGATCCTTGGTCGCCAAAGACCCGCCGTGTAGCTGATGCACGTTAAATCTGTTAGGAGCCCAAAGTCCTCCCGCTGGGGTGGTGTGGATGTTAGGAGACGGGGTGCCAGCTCGGGTGCCATCCTCGTCACTTGACCGTGGTTCAAAATTACGAGGTACGTCGCCAATAGCCCTCGTGTTGCTTCTAGTGCGACGTTAATAAAAACTAAACTAAACAGAGACTTAATATATTTTTAAAAAATGGCATTTTCTTTAAAAATTGTCAATTCAAATTATGGATTTGTTTTGATGACTTATAACTTTCAAGGGAAATGCATTTTAACTATAGTTAATTTTAAAATAAACAGAAAAAGGAGGAAAACATTTTTATACGTTTAATAAAAGAGGAACTTTTCAAACGAAAGCTTTAAAAGAGCATTCACAAATGCCATGAATTCTTAAGCCAAGAAAAAATCCTTGTGTTGTTATATTAAATATTTAATTGTTTTGTTATCCTCTCTTTGGGATTGAATAAATTAACTAAGATGGAAATAAGTTGTCATTCTATACTAAAGGATAGCCGAGTCGATGTTTTCCATTCAAAATTACGTAACATAAATACACTGCGAAAAATATCGGAAAGCAATTAAATTTAATGTGAAGTAACTCTAATAATTCATATAATGGTTTCTGGAGCTACTCAACAAATCGACCTTGATACAGTAAGTAAGAGCCAGATGTGACCTTGCTGCACCAAACAAGTTTTAACTGAGATATAGACGTATGAAAAATAGAGGTTAAGTCAAAAATGGGTTAACAAGAAAGAGGATAAAAAAAAGAGCATAATCGTTATTGTGTACCACGGATACGTTACCCGTATTTATTAAAGACAGTAAACTCCATGGAAATAAAAATCTATCATTCGGTTGCCTCAGGATTATGATACCCATACATACCTAAAGAAGATATCGCCATGAGTGCGGAAAGAAGTGAGATTTGTATCAAAACCGAATAGCACATTACATAGAGGATACATATAGCGTTCAGATTTTATGTGAATTGTGAAACTCGGGCAATAAATATTAAAAAGTGTGGTTTGGGAGACATCATTTATTTCACAAGTTGCGTATTTTTCAGTACTTTACCAATTGTTATTTAGTATGTTACCTTTTAATGTTTCGTGTGGTATACATTTCATTTACTATTATTAGGATTCATACAGTTGACGCACATTTACACAATTAATTTTATACATATTATTTTTTTCTCTATAACCTAGATTCTTTTATAAAGGAGCGAAATTAAAAAATACAGCCATCTATACATTCCTCTAGAAGACAAACCGATTCGGGGTCTTACCTATAGCTGGGTCAAGAGGATAAAAAAGTAAATCGCATGATTTATGGGACCCTGAGAAATGCAGTCGTGTTCGAGAAAATAGGGAAAATGATGCATCTTTTTTCCCTCTTCCTCATCTACGAAGAGAAAAACCCTTCTCCTTGGCTTTTTGCTCCTACGATGTGCAGCATTTATCCTTCTAAATCCATTCTATTTTTCTGGAAAGGAGTCAAGACCTACTTTTTATGACAAGAGTTATTCTATACCATTTGCATCCAATATTCAGGTCTATACTAGAATACCCTGTTCTTTGCTGGTTGGGAGAGTTCATTATTAGAAGCGATTTTAAAAATATCTGTAAAATTTGTTTGGTTTTACACAAAAATAATTTTATATGATAGTATAACACAATAATCTTTACCTTTATAAAGCACATTTTAAGATTTACTTACACAAAAACTTACAGCTGCTTCTGTTAGAAATTATAATTATAGTACAAGCATGAAGAAATATTCCATAATTGCATGCCAGAAATATTCCAACAAGAAATATTCCTACAGTTTTAACAACATGCAAGAAATATTCCAACAGTTTTAATATATCAAGAGTTCTAGAAGTATTTTATTGAAGTTTTTCAGTGAATTCGGTACTCCTCCGATGCATATCTATAAATTTGAATCTATTGATAACATCTTAGATGGATAGAACTGAAAAAAAAATTAAATAATTTCAGAATTTTTATATGTCAAAAATTGAGATTCTCAGGGAATGGAGGAACAAATGTACAGGACAGCCTTCGTTTAGTTTAAATCAAAATTAAAAGCATTTAATTGTAGAGATATATAAAAATAATTTTTTATATATTGACTAACAAGAGTTCTCATCCACAAAATACTTATCTTATTCCCTTTTAATGGCCTATTTTCAAGAACTTAGCAGTTCATAAAAATTCAAAAGTTTAGTTCCCTAAATGTCTAATTTTTTCATTGCTAAAATTGTATAAAAATTTCATTCATGTGTAAAAAGTGTTTTTAACCCAAATTTAGTTACACACACACTGCTGGCCATTAAAATCGGAACATCTTGAAGGAAAGCAAATAAAAAAAAATATTTTACGTAAACTGTATGGCATGAAGAACCAATGATGAAATTTGCAAGCAGTTTGGAGGTTTACAGGGATGCAAAATTAGTAGAAGTAGCTGCCAGGGATGGCAGCTAAAGCAACCCTTACCCGGATAGACATGGAGTCGAACTGATGAACATGATAACGGATGACAGAAGGGGTAATTCATTCCATTCTGCTTCAAGCCTATCTCCCATTCCATCGACCATATGAACTGGAGAAGAGTGGAGGACCAGTCTCTCAGCGATCCATGACCAGATGATTCCAATGGGTGAAAGATCTGGAGACTGTGCAGATCAGGGCAATAATCAAATATCCCGTGTATCGAGGAAGCACAGAACACGACGTACAACATGTGGTCTTGTATTATCTTGTTAGAAGAAAGCGTTTGGCAGGCCTAGATATAAGATGTCAGAAATGTACTAATCTGAGTTCAAATTATCATTGATCCGATCTAAAGATGTGCGTGTCGTGTACTCAATGGCTGCCCAAACCATCACACTAGGTGCAAGGTCCCTATGCCTATATTGATAGCAAGCACGTGACAAGCGATCTCCTCGGAGACTCCAAATACGTATACGGCCATCAGAATGCTGCACGTAGAATTGGGACTCATCTGAAAAGACGACATTGTGCCATTCATGTATCTAGCTTTGTCATTCGGCGCATCAGGGTCACCTTCTCTCTTTATGCAGCATTATGAAAGAAAACCGAAGTAATGGTCACCGTCCGCGTCTTGACAATTCTCGCTGCCGCAGACGTCGGCGCACTATACGAGCAGATACTGGGCGTGCTGCAAACATATCCATTTCCTGACTAATGGTCCGTGATGTGGTTGCATGGTTTGGGTAGGGCTGACCTCCCAATATGACTGTTCTCTCGGTCGTGATTCATAGCAGGGCATTGAAATCCTTCTTGCCGTTCAGTATGACCCATAGCAACCCATTGATTCCATATTCGCATTAAATAGGTTGGATTTCGATAGATGTCATGGCCAATATCATGGTTTCCAGTATTTAATGATGATTCTAGGCTTCATCGACGAGGACAAGTAGACGCAAAATGACAACGATAACACGATGCAACAATAAATAAAATATAACCTAAGCATCAGCATCAAATGGGTTTTGGTGACACTCACGGATGGTAAATATTTGTAGGCAAAGGTAAATAGAGTACTTTTCCAGTTACTCTCGTATCTTAAGAAACGGCAGAAGCATGTGTCATTTTTACAAGATATAATTCATAAAGCAAGTTAATAAAAGCGTAGGTATTTCCAGTTGAAAATTTTTAATTGAATTTTAACCCACTTTCGATCATCCGTTCGAACTGAAATTTTGCACACAAGTTTTCTCCGATGGTAATACAATACAATGTCATACTCGAGCAGTGATAAATTTGGAGGCTGAGGATGCCCAATTGATTCGAAACTTTCCACACACGTATATTTCACGAAACTGTTTATTTTTGTCATTAAATTTCAAAACGAAAAAATAATAAATTAAAACTTTCCATGCACAGTTTTGCAACGAACAGATCGACAATAGTAAACTTTTACGATATTAAAAGTAAAGGAAACGATAAATTAATAAAGTAAATGTATTGAAGATAAATATAATTAAAATTAAAGCAAACAATAAATTATTAAATTGAATATCATATCAATTACATGTAAATAAACAAAAGTAAACGATAAATTATTAAATTGAATATATTTAAGATAAATGTAACTAAAATTGAAGCAAATGATAAAAAATTCAAAAATAATCTCGTGCGCCAAAAATGATCCAACTAAAACTATGGCCCCTTGGGTGGCTAATTAAATAAATACAAGTAAAAAAAACTATTGAAGATCAAGCCATTGTTAAAAAAGGGATTAAAATGTATACATTTATTTTTTAATGTAATATAATACATTATTTGTAAAGAATTGGGGAATTAATACCGTTTTGATCTCAAATATAAGTAATTTCTAGCTATGGTACTTTTATCGGTCACTACCTAGGTATCTTTCTCAGCGCTTCAAGTTTTTATCAGCCACCCAAGGGGCTAGGTCTTAGGCGGATAACTTTTGGTGTACCAGATCACTTTTTAATTTTTAATCGTTTGCTTCAATTTTAATTAAATTTAGCTTAAATTGTTTGCTCTAATTGTAATATCGGAAAAGTTTACTATTCTGCATTTCTTGATTTTCCTCGATTCCTTTAATTCTCTCTTATATTTAATTGAGTAATTTAATAATAATTATTTTTTAAAAAAAAGCGCAATTTATGTGGATAAATCTGTTCTTTGTAAAACTTTACATACAACTTTCGATTTTTTAAGGTTTGTATTATTTTACTTTTTAAATATTTATTTTTATTTTCCTTTAGTCCATCTTTACATGAAATACCGATTTTAAAACATTTTACTTATGTTTTATATTTTAACATGAGCAGAAAGTTAATAATCATTCCAAGGTTTCTAAGAAATCTGATAACTTGAAACTATAAGGTAAACCCTTTAAAATATTTAACAGAAAATACAAAAAACACTTTCGGGAATTGTATCACAAAGTTATTTCTCTTCTTAGTGTTATTAAAATGGCATACAATAAAGAAAAATGGCTTTTCCGCGCTGCAGTAAGAGCAATACGTGATAAACCGACTCGTCCACATTTTGAGAGAAAAAGGTGGGTGTATTTTTTTTTCCTTATCTTGTTCTACCGCCCTGGCAATACCAATACTCACGCGATAAAACAATGGGATCATTTTTTCCCACATTGGATAGCATCATGGAGGCAATTTCGACAATGTGTTGGAGGTGTGCTATATTTCAACGCGTCGTAACTCCCAAGCGAAGTATGAATATATAGAGGGGAGTAAATCTTTAAGATGAAACGGAAAAATTTGTTTGTCTTTGTAACTACTCTTTAAAAATTATTAATACTAAAAGATTCTGTGGCAAATCTTTGTGTCTTTGGTTAAAATTCTGGGATTTTTTTTTTAAGAGGTGTATTTTTTAAGTCCAATTTTTTCTACTATTTTGTTTTAATAAAAAAGTATGTACCTTAATCTAATTTTCAACACAATTAACATCAATATTCTTTTCACATGGTATAGCATGCAAATACCATCTTCAAAGAAACCTGCGGCCTGGTGAGTCAATCACGTACAGAAAATTACTCTTTCAAACTTGCGAAAACTTTCTACATAAAGACAAAATCATCAAGTGTGGGTTTTCTCGAACTTCCGCATCAGCTCTGAGTCTTCAGTTATGACAGATGGTCACCCATTATGCTCCATATCACGAACATTAGTACGGCCATCTATAAATGCTCGAACTAATTTTCGTAATAATCCTTCTATCATACTTCTTCGTACTCTTCATAATTGCGTGTAAGAATTTCAGGCCTTTTGCATGCAGTAATCAAAACGCAGAGAGTATTTTATAATCGGATGAATTTTCAATTGTGAGAGGCATTTTAAATCTGCACAAATAAATGTGAACACAGACGAATATGCTTCCGTAATGGCATCTATGATTAACGGAAAGATGTAGGTATTTGGCGCGCATGCGCGGATTGACGACAGTTACACTGCAGCGGTCATATTTGAAAACGATACTTCCTTGGAAAAACACGCCTCTAAATATCATGCTCAAATTTACAGGACGTCGATTCAATTCAACATACGAGGATTTTTTTTTTTAAATGAGGTCCGTTTGTGAGTAAGAGTGAGAATAATGCGTGATCGCTGCAATGCGCACGCGCCTCCACTCCCAGAATGCTTTCTACGTGTTTAGACGTTATTTGCAACCATATCGCCAGTCTGTATACTGAACTGTTGAAGTTTTAAGAAAATTATGTTGTCTGCCGAATTCGATTCTTGAGTTCAAGATACTTGACATCAGCGGAAATTCACTTTTAGATTTATGAAGTTTACGGTGATAATGCTAGTGGTTTGAAAAATATTTGAACAAAATTTTTTTTTCTTCTTTTTTTTGATATTTACAACAGAGAAAGAAACAGCCTTATTTAAAAAAATCTCCCTTTTCATCAAAATTACCACATATGAAATTGTTCCTTTTATCTATTGCAAAGAGATCTCTTCGTGGGAAATGTTTAGTTGGCTTTATAAGCACAAGTGAGCCTCTCTGCAGGTGCGTATATTAATGCCATCTGAAGAGTTCACGATATTTATACACTCGGGAGCCCCTCGAGGCGATATTTCTTCTGATGGCTTTATAACGAGGATAAAGGGAAATTGAGACTCAGATTAGGACGGCGTCGTTTCAACGAGAGGTTAGCAAGTGTATACGCATATTTACAAATGCATAGATTTTGACGTCATTCTATGAGCTTATGACAGTTATTTTATGACAACTTTCCTGTTGATGCTCCCTTGTTAATACAACCCTTTAACAACTTCCCCAGTGGCGCTAACCAATCATACCGCGGCACAGAGGATTCTTTATGAACTATACACCGAGAGCACTCGCACAACGATTCTCGAGTGTTTGCTGCTTTGCAATCTGTTGTTTTGAATGAAATTCGATTTAGAAAAACCTCTAAATCTAATGAACTTTTACTCTCTTAATTGTGATGCAGGGATAAATTAATTTAATTTAATAAGAGCCTTTTAAAATCGAAGACATTGTTACATTGATGCAAGAGCAATCTTCGACCAAACTCGCTAAATTACGAAAAAAAAGTTTATAAATGATCTAAATTCTGAAAATATAAGAAGGAAAGAAAAATGTTCGGGTTTCAATAAAATGGAGAAATGACAAAAGTAGTGGATAATCGGTTGGACATCTGGGAGGAAGAGAGAAATAGCGTGACACTAGTGTTTACCAAAGATGGAAGGAGAGAAAGATTATTCCTCGCTTGCTTAAGGGATGTAAAAAAATTAAATCCCATACTAACGGCCTTTAGGTAATTACCGAAGGAAGAGAATGATTTTGAAACTTGTAAATTATTATTTTAGATACTTCGCTACCCAAGATAAGAAAGACTTGTCTTAGAATTTAAATTGAGGTGCAAATACTCCTTTCCAAAGATGAAAGAGCCTCTTAACCCCTTAATGGGAGCATTTTTATTAAACTGAGACGCCCTCCATTATTATTATTTTATGCCAAGTTTAAGTAATCCGTACTTTTATAAAATCAAAAGCAAAACATAAGTCATATTTCAACATTGGGATATCTGCATATTTATGCATTTGTTTATGTAAAGAAAATCACATTTATAAGTACGAAATATTATGTATCAGCAGTTAATATTATCAATAGCCATATTAACATTTGTAAGTCCTTTATTTAATTTTAGGTATATTTTGCATCAAATCTGCAGCATTTATAACTTAAAAGTTTTCTCTTGGACTTATTAACATAATACGTTATACACTAAACATATTTACAATTTCGAAAATATTACTTTATAAAATTTAACATTTTAAAAATATTATGGCTCAAATTCTCCACCCTTTCTTTCACTCAAATATTGCTCAGTACATAAAATGCTTGAGCGTTTATTAGAAAAACAATTATGTTTCCACTGTATAGGAAAGAACAATATTTCATAAATGCGAAAAAATCAGCACTTTGGATACAGAAGATTTTGAGGAAAGTGTATGAGAACCCTAAATAAATACATTTTGAGGAAAACACAAATGCTGATATTTTTGTCTTTGGAGTACTCATTCGTTTATAACTTTAAAAGTCAAATACAGAACATTCTATTGCTCAAATTTTCATAAGATGAGGACTCGGGAGAGATGTACTATATCTGTGGATTTAGCGAAGTGCTCTCTAATTTTTTAACAGTAAAACCAAAGAAAGCAAATTTTGAAGCATCTCGGTTATCTTTAGATATTTTTAATTAAAAATCGAAAATTCAGCATTACAATTACATTCATTATTAATAAATATTCAAAAAATTATCAATTACACATTGTCTTGAAAAGTGGAGGAGAGAGGAGTTGTGTGATTGTAATGCTTTGCCTCTAACAAGAGTCTAAGACATTTTAAAGAGTCGAAATCTTACATAAATGTAATTTCAAAAATTTTCATAAGTGAGAGTATTATTCTATATCCTCAAAATTATTTCCTTATTTATAGTATATTTGGTTAAATAACATTAAGGAAAGGTTGTTTCCCTTTTTTACAACAAAAGCAAGATAATAAATTCAAAATTATAAATTTTATGCAAAACTTTGTTAAAACAGCTAAAATATTAATAATTTATAAGTACTGAAATAATTGTAAATAAAAATTAATATAACATAGAAACAAATTACAAAAAAAAATCGCTTCACGTTTAGCCTAAGCGGACGTTGGTCGCCAAGTGCGACATCTTAGTACCACGTTGCAAATCAAAAAGTTTTTTTTGTGTGTTTAAGAGCGTAAGAACGTGTTGAAACTATTCGACGACCAAACAATAAATATTTTTCGATGATTTCTCCTACTTTTGCATTTTTCATTCTAATCCAGGTATTAAGTCAAAATTATTTAGAAATAAAAAGTAAACGTTCAGCAAGTTTTGAGGAAATTACTCTGAGATTTTAGTGAAAAAATATATGATTTGATTAGTAGCATCTTGGGATCACTACCCATAAAATGATATCACACGCATTTCGATGAGGATGGGTAAACTACCATTGAAAAGCCCATCGTCGATAACAACTACCGATACACTTCTCCATTGGGTTTACCCGACTAAACGAGGTGCAAGTGCTTGGAAAGGGATGGGAACCATACCAAAAAAAGTAAAGTGCATTACATATATGTTATTTGTAGGTTTCAGGTGCAACAAAAATTATTAAAATCAAGTTAAAATAAAAACGTTACAATTATGATGCATTACTTTTCAGTGACACTTCGTAAATTATTACTAACAAACTTCGCAAGCTAATTTTAATTTATCTCGTATAAATTTACGCTTATCTTCGCAGAAATATTGCAAAATATATACAATCTTTTAATCTCTACAGTATATATACATTTTTAGTAAAGATATCCTTCCACTTATTTTAAACAAACTTTTTAAGCCCAAACCTTTTCAAAACACAAATTTTTACTCCCCAAATAAGGAAATACTGAATACACATAATGGTATGTCAAAGCCTTCAACAAAATCTAGAAGAATCTTAATTTCAAATAAACATTGTAATGTTTGGAAAATTCTATCTATGGTATCTATTGTATTAATTGGGATGAGAGAGAAACTTTGTTCAAGAGTCACTTCAGAAACGAGATGAGAAAATTCGGTTGTTTACAACAAATTGAAAAGTTCGAAATCTCCTCTCTCCCTCTTCTCCAAGAGGCTGTTAGAATCTGTAAGTTGCTATAAGTGTTTTCGAGCTCTTCCCTACGCACTTGAAATTGAAACTTCAAATTAACGATATAAAATTCTCGCAAACATTTAAAGTTCGGTTTATTCTATGTCATTCTTATAAATTTCAAGAGGAATTGGGAGATATTTCTATAATTATCCTCATACATTTAAAATGTGTATCATTTTAAATGTACGAGGTATTTGAGAGTTACAATTGTATGTTGTTATAAGAGAATTGCAGTTTTAGGAATAAAATACTTTGCAAAATCCAGGAATATCAGAATTATCTTCCCTTCTTTAATTATTTGTTTATATAAGTGATTAGGAGTAATCTTATTTTCTTAAAAAGTAAAAGAAATATGTACTGTCAAAACTTTTCATGAAATTAATTTAACATCAAAGTGCTTTAAAATAAAATGTTTTGTGGTTGATTGGCTTTCATAGTCCAGAAAGGTTCACGCAATTAATACCCAGGTTTTTTTCCCTAGTAAATTAAAATTTTTGTTCAAAGATTATCTAGCAAATACACTAAATTTCCTTTTAACAGGAAACAATTAAAGCATATAAATTTACGATAGCACCATTTTGAAATTCGAATAATCACTCAACAATGCAATTCAAATTGCATCACATATATATATAAAATAATACATCAACAAAAATATTTAATAGAAAAGATAAAGAAATTAAAGCATTTAAAAATTGCAAAAAGAAATAGAAGAATGGAGTATAATATAATTAATACTATAATAGGCTGCAGACTGTTTTAAGCAGAGAATCTCTATAGTCAATGACCAAACTGTCCTTTTCAGTGGTTAAATTATATATATATATATATATATATATATATATATATATACTATACGGTTATAAAACCAAAGATTCGATTGAACAGGGATCACTTAAAATTTAATCCAAAAAAGAAAAATAATAATGGCAAAAGAAAAGAAAACAGAAATTTTAAAAATTTAACAATATTTTAACATAAAACGAAGCGAAATTGTTGTATTTTCAGATTTGAAGTATAATAATTTCCCTTTGTTAAATCATGGATTTTTCTTCATGAAATTGTGGGTAACCCGTACATCAAAACGGTGTAAGTAGCCAAACTTCACAAAATGCTCGTGGATGGTGGATTTTTACTTATTTAACATTTCTGTTAATTTACGTTTCGAACAGCGTGAATTATTCTCGATCATTGTTTTAATGTGATCTTCATCTGTGGTAGTGGGTCTATCCGTACGTTCTTGATCTTTAAGATTGAAATCACAGCTTTAAACCCAGCAACCACTTCCGCACAGTTCTTACAGCTACCGCGCACCTTTATCATAAAAGCGCATATCGTGTTTGCGCTGCTTGTGTGGTACTTTTGCCTTTCTGCTAAGAGAAAAGAACAAAAAGGCCTAATACACACTTTGTTTTTTTCCATTATCAAAAGCCTATATAACTGACAAATATTAAAGTAGCGTAACAAAATCTATTTCCAAATATATCTGAAGTACCATCTTTTACGATATGTGCGTATGGCATTTGTTTTCAATCGTTCTGATATATTTTGACTTGTCTTAATGCCACCTATAGAAAATCGACAAGAATTTTTGGACAACCTAGAACTTTTAAAATGACTACACAGATGAAAAATTTGTATAATAATTATAACAATATGAATACGAAACTTCGCTTAAGGACAATAACATAAGTTATAATATTTCAAATACCAATAGTTTCGTATCAAAACTGTAGAAAGAACGTTTTGGTGAGTTTGTTTATGCAATCATTAATATAATAGGAAAAACTTAAAATCAAGCAAGGCATATTTTTTGTTTCTTATCAAAATTCTAAAACAGCTCGCAGATTTAAACACATTCAATCATTCAAGTAAGCAAAAATTACTTAGTGGATTAATTAAGGAAACAAATGAAAAAAAAAATATTAACCATTATTACGTAGAATATGTTTCAATGATGCTTCAAATGGGAGAAAATTAGTAATAGAAAATAAACATTATAAAAAATTAGGAATTGGAAAAATTATTCTAATAGTTTCCATTTTAACAAATTAAAACTGTAAAAGCTATTATTAATGTCAAAACAAAAAGTACAAATCAAATTGCACATTATTTATGATACATATTTAAAATAATTGCATATAATATACGATGAGATGACAATATGGGCAAATAGCTTAATTTGATAAATAACAGCGATTACGATTTTTTTTATTACGAAGATTTTTAGATAAGAAATTGCGAATAACAAAATTACAAAACATAGTATACATTTATTTTGGTATGCAGTTTTGATAGAATTTATTTGTTTTATAATGTAAAAATTAGAATATTTTAGCTATAAAATTATTCCTCAAAATTATATTAATGTGAATTCATCAAATTTGGTTTTAATGAAATGATCATGAAACTTTCCATTAATTAAGATAACATATGGCTAAAAAAATTAAGTACAATCTAAACTTTTTTTTATTCTCTTTAAACAAAAAAAAAAATTCTCCAAAGAGGAGTTGGCTTTCATTCAAGTAAAATTTTTGTTGATAGAAAAGTGTTTTCCGCAAATAATAACTAAATTAATTTGCAATAGTTAAGTTAAGATGACTTAATAGCAAAATGATGAAGTTAGTGATTATCCAACTGTTAATTATATTGAATATTCCACTTTTGATTATTTTACATTACTCATTGCTAGTTATTAAAGATGCTTTCCTTTTCCGGAAAATTGGTAAAATTTTCAAACATTGCCAGGAACTATAAGACAATTCATTCGATTCTTGTGAACTGTGACAAAATCATATGAAAATAAATTGCATGATGCCCAATAAAAAATATAAATAAAATTAAAAAATATTCTAACAAACTCTATACAACACGTTCACATGAACAATTTTTAAGGTAAATATCATTAAAAAGTATATAATTAAACATATGTTCTACTTGACAACATATTTTCGAAAATGAGCAAGTAAGAAATCTAACTAATCAATATATTGTAGCTTCTTGATAGTGTTCTAGATTTTGTACAAAACAATCCCACCATAGAAAAAAGGCTTGTTCAATCGTCACAAGAGGTTGCGCTGGTAGAGCTTCGCCTAAATATATACATAAGGAGAGTCAGTTGCAAGTGAGAAGGAAAAAAATCGTTGATAAATTAACGTTCTAAGTGTAAGCTAGGCTTAAATACTTCCTTAAAATTGAAAATTGAGTTAATAAAATTCTTAGCTGTTCCAATCAGATTAAGTAATTCTGAACAGTGTTGTTGAGCCATTATTCTATAATTCCTAGTCAAAAATATCTCATTTTTTTAACGAAGAAATTTTTTACTTATTTATTTTTATTTTTTTATTAATTTATTTTTATCCATTTATTTTTAGTTTCCTATTTATTTACTTTTTTTCATGAAGTAGCTAATCTCATGTATTTCTGTTTTAATCAAAAGTGTGTGATGGTGTTTTAATTGCGTAAGAGATATGGCTATGCTGCGCCAAACATGGTGAAATTGTAAACTAGGCATCTAAAAATTGGACAAAAATGATAAAAATTGGTTGACTAGAAGGAGAATCGAAAATAGATAAAGTATAGTCGTGAAATAGAATAGAATAGTCGTGCAGCCGGCTTTTCATGCACGCACCTACCCAAAGTGGGTAAGACTCTGAGGAGTTTAGATCGAGAACTTAATTTTCGTTTTCACGGATGCGTAAGGACAAATACCTAAGGAAATATGCATTCTGAATATTTGTAATCAGAAACCATAATTATTAAAGAATTACCGGTAAAATAAATGTAAAATTACTCGTAACAATTTGATGCAAAAATTCGTAAAATGCCGATTAGCAGGCATTGTAATCTTTACTACACACCATGAGGTATGTTTTGACTCCAACAAAAAAATAAGACACACTCAAAAGTCAAGTTCAATGCTGAGGAAACCTCGAGAATTTCTGAACAACTCAAAATCTCCTCCTTGATACTAGAAAAAAATTACCAGGTTCATTCCTCGGGCATTAATTTCTTATTAATCAAAGATAAAATGTATTTTACGAAAACTTTTTGAACAGAAAGGAGATTCACCCTTGTAGCACGTTTTGTACCAGGTCCAAATCTAAATACAACAAGAATGACGTAAAGCGCACATTTACCAATATTTTCAGTTCGCGTATCCCCCTACTGGACAGGTTCCTTTCCGCGTTTTTCAGCCAAGAATTTCCCACGCAATCCATGCCCCCAACACACACAATATGCTCCACATGCCTAAAGATTCCAAAAACTTCTCCCAATAAGGTGATTATTGAATTTTTAAAAATGATTGATTTTATTTTACTTTTTTTAATTTAAACAAACACAAAGATTGGATAAAAGAATATTTAAAGGGATTTTGAGCGATCAAATCCCATTAATTATTCATTCAATCCCATTAATTGCTGAATCAAAATTTTGAAAAATTAACCTCAAAAGGGCATAAAAACAATCTTAAATCTGGAGCTGCGTTTAATTTAATTCTATATTTATTTTTTTTTAAATAAGTATACGAAAAACAAAAAACGGCCATTAAATAAGCTTTAAGGTAATTAATATTTTATGATGTTTTTAGGAAATTCACTGCATTCGAAAAATCGCTACGAGCCTCAACACTTTCTATCTTCACCATTTCTCCATTAAAGAAGTTCTTCGGAGTGGCATCTGATGCGAGCTTCAACAATTTTTCCTTTTCAGGAATTAACAATATTACAGCTGATAAGCTTAATAAGAACTCTTCCAACTGTTTAAAATTCTTTAATAGTTTACAAATATTTTATTCTTTTTTTTTTACTTGTATTGCCGCCATATATACATTCTTTTCACCTACCCCCAATAGACTCTTACGTACACCGTGGATTACGAATACCACCTGTTAAAAACTGCTTATGTAAAGTATAAAATGAACATTAGTCACGACATATCTGTTTTATATTAGAAATGAGTTTGTGAGGCGGGACGGAAATAAATCAACATCTTAAGTAAACATAGTTATAAACATTCGGTCGCGGTAGTTTAATGGTCTTAGTCTCGGACTGGCGGCCGCCATTGTTTTCGTCAAATCATAATCACAATTTCTCCAGTTGGCATGGTGTAGGAGTTTGGAGAGGGATATAACAGGTCAGGTGTCGTCCTCGTCATTTGACCATGGATCAAAATTACGTGGTCCGTCGCCAATAGCCCTCGTATTGCTCCTGAGGGTTACGTTAATAAACAATCACATTAACCATAACCATATTATGGTTAATGTGCTCGCATTAATCATAGACTAATATTTCATTTCTATTTTAATAAAAGATATTAGATATTTAGGAAATGACAAATTTAATAATTTTTCAAACTTATCAAATAATTGTTAAAAAAGCTATTTATTAATTATTACATTTGTATACTATACTTCATATAAAAATGTTACAGAATATAGGTATTTTGAATTATTTTGAAATGAAAACTCAGTCTTGAAGAGCACTATTCTTGTAAACATAAAAACGTGATGGGGAGCAGTAGAATTTTTATTGGTTGGTTCGGGGACAAAATAAATTTAGAAAATGAAAAATAAACGATTATTTAAACATCACAAGTAATTTATCATAAGTGTCATGAAAAAATATCTAAAATTCGTCTGTCGCTGTTAAAAGTCTCGTTTATATTCAAACCACATTCGTGTACAGACAATACCTATACTCACAAAATGTTACAATAAGTAAAAATATCAACTCGAGAAAAAAAAATTGCCAATAACAAAGATCAACTTAAACATTGCCGTCTAAACTTGTAACGACAACCATAAAACATCACCGCAATACCTCGATGAAATGTATCACACAAATCCGAGCATTTTTCTTTAAAAAAGTCCCATAACTCCACTGAAGCTTTTCGGTTTCTTTTTTTCTTCAAAAACCCATAAAAAATCTCTCCGGCTGAGTCTAAATCACTCCGGATCTTTTAGATGGGTCACCTCATATTCTTCTTCAAACTTTTTTCTCAAGGAAAAATTGTCCAAACTTCGACATTACACGATAATTTCGGGACTCGTTCCATTTTTTTTCCTCCGGAAAAGTTGGATGAGTGGATTTCGCAGAGAGGAATAAGTCTAATGCCTGGAATTTTTTCCCATTTTTAGTTTACTTGAAGATCGTTTTTACATCACGTTTCTTAGAAACGACCTTAAATAATAATAAAAAAGTTAAGAGACGCATGTCTGATTCGCCACTGACATTTTTTCCCTTCGTTATTTATATAAAAACTAAATACGAGGAAAGTTTAGCGAGTATTTGTATTTGAAGACAGATGTCATCATTAAGGTAAATTCTGCTACCATCTGTTAAACGAGCATGCTGAACGTATTTGATATTGATTCATAGGTTAGTTTCAATTAGGTAGTCATTAGCTGCAAAATTAAAATTTGATTTCTGCCGAGCCCAGTTTCCAACGTCATTTTCCGTCGAGTTGACACCGTAGGTGATAAATGGGTTCATTGTTATACACCAGAAATCAAGAGAAAATCCAGACAATGGGTTCCAATGAATCTGCTCCAAAGAAGGCGAGGATGATCTCATCGGCTGGAAAAGTTATGGCGAAGAAATTTTGAGATGCGAAAGGCGTCATCATCACGAATACGAATAACTGAGATTTAGAGGTCCAGCGAGGAATGCTTACTAACAACAATACATAGGAATGCTTACTAACAACAAACCATATTCGATGCTACGAGCGTTATCTCTTGTTATTTCTGAAGCCTTAATGAACAATCCTCATAAATTACGGTATTATAATATCCCATGTTTCTTAATTAGTGAAGCGTTGACACTTCGAAACTTAATTTCATCGCATACGGAGTAAAACATTAGATCTACTGTCCGTTTGGGAAGTTAAAAAAATAAAACATTTTTCATACATTTGATAATATGTATTGTAGAATGTAATATCCGTCGTTCCTATAAATATTCCAGATAGGTGTCTCATGAGTTAAGTGAGAGAAATGTGCTTAATCGAATCGTCATATGTACCTGTCTGTTTGCTTGAAACAAAAACGAACTCTTATTAGACATGATGATAACTGGTGGTGAAAAGTGGTTTATTTACAGATTCGTCGTAAGAAAAGAAATCTCTGCGTGCCAGGACAACCTGACTTCACCACCTCTAAGCTAATCTTGAACTGGAATAAGAGATTGCTGTGTTTAAAACAGTAGGTTCAACAACCAATATATTTACAAGCATTTGAACCTACGGAAAATACGAAGAACTGTCTACAAATGGCTGATTTCAACAAAGTACCTTCGGCACTCAGAAGGTTTTACCCCTTTGAGGGGGAGAGAGTTGATCTTGGAGTGCCGATAGTGTTTCGAACCTTCTACCACTGGGTTCCAAGAAAAGTTGATCGGTTAGCTTTTTTTAGCCCTTATAAACTACCCTAAAAGGAGAAATTAAATTAAGAAAAAGTACCACCATAACTACATATGGCGCAGCCCGTGTGGTTTTTACTTTCCAGAAATTGGCTCGCGGCTAGAAATGTTTATTACTCCGGACTTTAATTCGAATCAATTTAATTAAGAGTATTGGCTGATTAGTTGACTGTTTGGCTCTATTTGCTTGATTTTTACACTTAAGAGATTTGTCTGAAATGATTTCATTATCCTTCAGATAAATTAGAATATTTTTAAAGTTAATCTAAGAGTATTGACTGATCAGTTGATTGTTAGGCTCTGTTTACGTTCTAGAAATTGGCTCGTGGCTGGAAATGAGTTTATTATCCTTAACGTTAATTTATATAAGTTTAGAATTACTTCAAGTGTTTTCAAGTGATTCGATTACTGTTTGGCTGTATTGAAAATCCACTACAATTTTCAATAAAAATTGTTTAAACTAACGTCGTCTAAAAATTAGTCTAAGACTAATATTGACACCATAAAGATCCATATTTTGCCAAGCTGCGACACGTTACACGTTACTTCACGGAGAAATGTAAATCTACGATCTGGACAAAATTCATAAAACACAAGAAAGAAAGAATATAAGTGATGAAATGACAAGGAGATGGGTCTAAAATAGATAAATATCACTAGTCAATCCCGAGGGAGATCCATCCATGTTTACAAAAAAAAAAACAAGAAGCCACCATAGGAGAAAGAAAAGTTCGCTAAGTTACATTTGAATCGTAAATTCCATAAATACTTATAAACAGCAAACCAATGAAGAAAAAGATCATCCGTTACAGACATCGTAGGTTCTGAACCACAATGAAATAACGAGGACGAAAGTTGAGTTGAAACCGCATTCCCCTAATCTGAGATATCTGTGATTTAATTTGATTTTAAACCATACTTGGTCAAGTACTTGAAGGCTTTGGTCAAATCAGAACAAGAATCTACAAATCATTTAGTGTAAAATGCTTTTCATGAAGCTCGCGATTCGTGACTGATTCCTTTTTAACGTGTCATAGAAAACCAACGAGGGCTATTAGCTACACAGACTTGGTAACTCTGAACCTCTCGCAAGACATTTGAGCTGGTACCTCACTCTCTTAATTTCCACACCATACCAAAGTAAGAAGCCTCGATAAATTTAACGTGCATGAGTTTTCCACATGACAGGTCTCGACTAAATAGTCACCATTCATGATCACTCAGCAACCGTGACCTATGATCGTAATCCTGGGATAATGCTGCTCTAATGGTTGAATGACGACTCGAATTTATGATTCTCCGGATTAGTAACTTCTGATTTTATTATTAGTTTAAACCATTTCTTTAAATGAACAATCATATTTTTTAAAGAATTAAAAAGAATTATTGTAATTAGCGGTTAGAAAATTATATGTGCTAAGCTATGCTAAAACCCTTCATAATACAATAAAGAAACCTTTTAATGAAGGAAATTAATCAGTATATAATCAAAATATTCAATTTATTTTGATTTTGCATTATTTAGAACTAAAATAAAAAAAAAATATATTAATTTTCTACAGTTGTAAATAAATGTTATTCTGCAAAAACAATTTTGAAATTTTATTTTCATAAACTAGAATATAGCATGTCAGAGTTAATACTCTTCTCATCAACAGAAAACAAACCTTTTGAAGGCACGAAAAGCTATAAAAATTATTTAAATGCAGTTAAAACTCCTAAATGTTGTTAAAAGATACACTTAAAAAATAAAGTAGGTTTTACAAAATTTTGAATGCACAAAAGTTAGTTTATTCTTCCTAAACAGAGCCATCAGAATAAAAATTAAAACACACTAAACTTAAACAAGAAAACTCACTCTCTCGAGTGAATTTATATATATGACTCAAAAGTTATCCGTCTCAATTTTTTTAAGAAAATAGTAGATGAATGTAAGAAATGCAGAAACTAATATACATATTTTACAAATAAAAGAAATAAATTGCAAGCGTAAAAAAAGATCTCTGGGACGTAAATTCTTCTCATAAAAAAGTAGTAGTAGAATTTTTTCTCATAAAAGAGAATGGAAAAACTAATTAGGCCTAAGTATCATCCGATGTTGGCGTAAAAAATAATAGCAAAAATCGTTAACGTATAACTTTCGTTCAACTAAACAAGATGTTAATATGTATCGAAGCACATGGTCTCAAAGTTTTTTTTAAATTGTCTCCAGGAAAAAAGTGTGTAGTAGCAGATTTTTTTTAAGGAAAAACCGGAAAAGCAAATTAGGGATCAGCGATGCTGACGTATCCCATGCTTACGTAAATGAAAAGCAAACGAAATCACGCCTTTCGAAAATGTATGGAATATATTCGCTCCCATTTTCCACTCACGTTTCCCGGTTTCTGATGAAAAAACGGGAAAAACAGGAAATAGATACTTGAAAAGGAAATGTATTGCCGATTCGGAAGAGACAGATTGGTTTCAGGCAGTCTTTGTTGACAATAGAAATACACTATGAATGGGTGTCGAGATATTTTGTTTTAATGTCTGAGATAAATTTCGGCTTTAATTTGCTTGGTTGAAACGATGTAATTAGTATTTTCCCGTAATACTTAAATTCATTGCATTTCTTTACAATTTCTATTATATGTAATAGTTATTTAGAAACATCATATTTTATGTAATAAGTATGTTTAATAGAAATTCTCACATGAAACAATAAAAAAAAATTGAATAGAAAATTAGTTGTACTATTTATAAGTTTGATAAATCGTATAAATACAAAGCGTTTGAGTAATATAGCCAGTAAATTGCATTAAAGCCGTACAGAAATTTTTAAATGGAAAATTTTAATTCCTTACAAAGTCATAAAAAAGTGCAATGAAACTTGAAATAAATTTCCTTTTAAAAATGTTACTGTTTTATTTAATTAAATGGAGATCAATTCTGATAATGGTTTCCAATCAAAATTGTTTTCATAGTATGATAATCGTCCTAGACAGCTTAACACTCTATGGGGTTATTTTTTCTTGTAATGATACTTTAAAATATTATTGGAGTTGAGAAGAATTTAAGGAAAGAAATTTCTTTAACTTATTAGATAAAATTAATTTAATTTTTAAGAGCCTATTTTGGGAAATATGTGCCACCATCCATTCGATGCCATTTCAAGGTCACTCACTGCTTATACATACACACAAACACATACACACACACACACACACACACACACACACACACACACACACACATATATATATATATATATTTGTGTGTGTGTTTCACTGCATGAAAAGAAACGGATTTATAAAATGGTATCTTTAACATTTTTACTTTCTTTATCCCCACTAAACTTTGCTGTTTAAAAATTTGATAAAATCCATAGCAGTATATACTTCTCAAGGCCTTAAAGAGGCTTAACACAAATGAAATCCAAATAAATGATCTCAAAAGAAATGGAATGCAGGAAAAAAACATCGAGAGAAATAACGGAATTTCATTTATACTCGATTTTCATTCTATGTAGCTATTCATTTTCTTAATTTAATCGCCAGTTAAAACTTCAGGTGGTGACGATGAATCTTTTATAGTTTTATGTAAATTAATTTAAACGGTTACAAAATTATTCATTTCACTTTAGAATTCAAAAACTCCTTTCATAATTCAGTTCCTTTGTATCAACCCATCAATACATCTATTTCACTTTCTTTATCTATTCTTGTTTAAAACAGTTATAAAGCAAAATTCCAATGAATCGGAAGTCACGCACATATGATAACCTAAGTTATTTTACTCGCATTTACTAATAATCAATAAGTAATCCCCAACCAAATCTACCTGAAAAAAAGGGTCTTTGTCAGAGCCTGATTTAAAGTTTAATATAATAAATTAAAATTTATCTAACTTTAAGAATCAGGTCCTAATTCTTTGACGATTTGTAGATAAAGATTCGAACCCTTGTCTCTTTGTAGACCTATCTGGATTGAATTCTAAGTATTTGTACTCATCGCAGGTCTGATCAAGCTGATTCATTTTATAGTTCGGCTCATTATCTGTACCACTAACTGAACTACCAGCTCCTGTATCAAATTTTTCACAACACGTATTACCTAAATTATATTCATGGAAAAATTTAACCAGAACTTATTAGAAATGCAGAAATTGTCCCGAGGAGGAACTTTCTTCAGAACACATCTTCACATGCCCTTCAGTTCTTGCTTCTCTGCAGAAATTGGGAGAGTTCCCTTTCGAAGGAGATCTTTACTGTGATAGGATTGTGAAGCTTGCGGGGACTGTAATACATGCACATGGATCCATATAACGACTTCTAGTTTGACACGACACCAACCAACCAACCAAAATATATTCATTTCACTTCAATTACTTAAATCTACATAAGTCACGTTTCATTCATTGGGAGAGAATTTCAATTTAATAAACAATACATAAAAGTTACTAAATGGGAATTGAAGAAAGAAACGTGATAAAGCCCGTTTGTTTATTTTATCGGATCTAGGATTTACCTTAACGAAACAATTGGGCTTTCTTAAGCGAATTAGAGAGAAGGTTTGATTTCTTGACCCTATAGGCCTTCCATTGCTGTGATCCAATAACCTCCCATATTTACCAAGACTGTCATTATTATTTCATTTAGAGTTCATCTCCACTCTTTACCATTACCTAACTTACTGCCTTCTTACTAGCTTCACTCCTTATGTATGCATCTCCTTAGTTCTGTTCATTCTGATTTACTTAAGTCATGATTTATCTATTTAAAGATATTCGATTCCTCCAAATTTATATAGTTCCCGAAGCGTTAAGTTAAAGGGGGAAACCGTGATCCAACCAAAAATCAATAAAAATGATATTTTTATTCATTGAGAATTAAAAATCATTTTTATTGCTTCGAAAAAGTTTCCAAGGTGTGTGGGAGTGGAATCAAGTCCAACACGGAGGATAACGACACATGTCCCTTTATTCATAAATCTTCACGATGACACAAAGGTAGCAGAGCTTGGACAATAACAACACAAACAGATGCAAAGCGCTTGTACTGTTTAGCGACACAGATAGAGAAACAAAACTCTTTTATAGACAATCACAATTATAACTGTGACGTCAGCTCACCAGCTTACTAGTTCTCACTAAATACAGCCTCCGCAGTAATACTCTGTACTTTCAAGGCAGGCTCCGAAAATTCCGTCGGATACACGCTGCCTCTCGACAAATTAACCCGGCACGGTTCACTTTCAAGTACCGACAGCTTCCAGTCAATTTTCCGATCGATCCCTGCAACACAGACTCCAAAGACAGACTCGCCCTCGTAGACAGACTGATTCCATTGCACTTGGTTCTGCGTATTTAACCTGTCCAGCCAGGCGTGACGTCACACAGAAAATTTCTGTTAACTCCGTAACTTTATTCCGAATCAATATTTCGCCTAAGTTCCATCCTATTCGGGCACTTTCCATTTGTCACCAAAGTCGCCTAAATGGTCGCTAAAGAGAAAAAGTCATTACTTAAAGCTTCTCTTGCTGACTGATGACATCTCTGTAAACGTTTGTTTTCCTTCTCAAGAGAAACGCCACAGGGAAGCGACAACTCGTGTTCGTAATAATATGTTAATAAATGTGTACGTGCGTTTGTGTGGATAGAGTCGCGCAACGATGGAAAAACTCGGATGAATATCAGATGGTAAGTAGAAACTATACGGGATGATGGTGTGTACCTCCAAGTGATTTTTTTCGAAATTCTGAAAAATATTTTTTTTAAATCTCGCAATGGAAGTTTTTGATGTATTTTGTTGTCTAGATCTAAAAGATATCGTTTCAGTATTGGACATTTGCTTGCACCATCTGAGAGTTTAAGAAGACTGATTTTGTGTCTGTTATGTAAATTATGTAATTAAATGATTTTGAAAATAGCTCTTAAAAAAAGTCAATTTCTGTTTTTTATTAAATTTTCATGTTTCATTCTGAAGTCTATCGGTGAAAACAAGGGGGCGGGAATATCGAAAAGTGGACTTTATGCAAATTTTTAAATACAAAAACAGCGCGTGAATTTTCAAACATATTCACCTTTATTCCCTCAGCTTAGGGAGATTACTGTTCAGCTACTTTTCTGGTGCATATTACGTAACACACACACGGTGTCGCGGTGTATCTTTACTTTCGACAGTTTATTCTTCATGGAGTTTCTTAGATTGTTATATTTATTCATTTGTCTGTTCTGTGGTGAGAAATTACAATACTTTTTCGAATGAGTTTACAACATTATCAAAAGGCGGTGGCCCTCATTTAACAATTGTCTTAAATTTTTAGACATTTCGTCCGGTTAGATATGGGCCTTAATTTTGATAAAAAAAATTATACTTGTTAGTGAAATTATTGAGTTTTACTTTAAAAATACGAGAGTGCAAATAACAGGTATTCCAACGAGTATATGATATATTTAATGCTTACTTATACGTGTGTATTTAAAAGAGAAATCTCAAGATATTGGAATAAAATATAAGCCGCATAATTTCATACCTTCACAAAAATTGGCCTTAATTATAATTGTCTTTGAATATACGTCATCTTCGTAAGCTGGTGACAGAGATTTCCGTAACGGTCCTCGAGTTCTCAGTGCTATATTGAATAAACGTAACATTATATATTCGTAGCTATATATTTCCGTAATTGTATGTGTGTGTGTTTATTACATCACACTCTACAATCAGAATTATATTATCTCATATATGCAATATTTTACATTATCTCTATGATATATTGTTAATTGTAAGTCACAAACTTATTATGTAGTTACTTTTGATATATTGTCTGGCGTTAGACACGTATAAATGTATACACTACCCACATTTCCCAATGGATATTGTATCCTTAGAAACGGAATAAGGATTGGAACGATGAATGTATTCATCACTCGTTCTCATTATTGTTTGCGATGAATATGTTTAACTCGTCATCTTTGTAAACTGATGAAAGGGATTGTGATTTTATTTGCTTCAATTCAATTAACTTCACACTAGACACAATAATACGCAAATAGAGAGAGATAAAATTATGAGTCATGGTCAAGAAACAACAAAGTCATCTGAACTGACTTATCTACTCTAACTCGAGTACCATATCATTTGAAGTTGATTTGCTTTGTTGCTTTTATAGACGAAAATAGTAACGCTTATTTAAGCCGTTCCTAAGACTTAAATAAGCGTTCCTACTCGCAAAAAACACGAGTAATTGCTATGTTGACTAAATTAAGAAGGTGGTTCAAATAATAACTGCTTTTGACGACAGTCATAAGCACACAACACGTGGTGATAATAAGACAAGTTGGTGTATCCATTACCTGCTGCTATCTGTTAAACGTCATTGAACCCCAACTGTGAGATATGGTGGAGTGAGCGTCGTAATTTGGGGCTGTTTGGCAACAAACGCAGTTGGTAACCTGTGCTTCATTGATGGTATTATGACAACACGTAAGTATATTGATACATTGCGCCATAACTTGTAATTTAATGCCCAAAAACTTGACTTGGGGATATAATTCGTGTTTCAACCTTAAACATACAGCGAAACTTACTCGGGAGTGGTTACTCTATAACGCTCCTCGTTAGTTAAAGAAACCGCTTCAATCGCCTGACACAAATCCAATTCAAAATTTATGGCACAAATTGAACCTAGAAGTCAGGAAACATAAAATCTCGAGTAACGATGAACTTAAGCGTATATTCCAACAAGAATGGCTCAAATTTCACAATGGTACAATCAAGACTTTGTTTTCCTCTATGAGAAATTTATTACAAGTTGTTATAAATGCAGAGGCTATACATGCAAAGTATTTAATGTATACTGATTTTGTTCTCATATTTTGTTATAGGATTTTACCAATAATTTTTGGGCATACAAATTTAAGTTTTTGTTGTACGTTTTGTGTAAAAATGCATAATAAAATGAAAGTTTCATTAGATTTGTGTTTTTATTACCTCCAGTGTTCGTTATGTCCACCTAAAATTGTAAAGCATTTCCATTGCTAGTTAATATGATCAATTATAGGCAATTGCCAATATTTTTTACCCACTGCATTTAAAGGAGTGTTGTAGATATCATTCGTGGAAACAGATACCCGAACTATAAATTTTGAAAATTTTATCACTTTAAATTATAAGATTATTTGACGAATTACCTACAAATTCACAACGTTATATATATATTTTTAACTTCGCTTGATTTAAGATGTGTTTCGTGAAATATTACGATGATATTTCGAATATTTTATTACAGCATAAATGTACAGATATCACATCACTGCGTTGTGAATTTCAAATTTCAAAGTAATTTTTATTCTTCACGCTTTAAAATTCAACCTTCACACAAAAAGGTAGAGAGATCCTTTCTCTCTTCCAAGCTATTTCTCCCTAACTCTCGAATGAAACTAATGAGACTCGAAAATCAAATTGATTTTTAACGTTTCGCTCATTCTGTGGAGTATTTCTCGCGTCTACATGCGTTTCGTCTCTTGACATTTAAAAAACAATGGTGCTACGTTTTCTCATTTCATTATTTGGCGAACTTGGGGATTTCACCAATCTTTTCTCCAAGGTACACAGCTAGCGTGAGAGATGTTTTACATTTATTGCTGCCACATAGTGGTTAAAAAATTTAGGATGAATAATAGAAATAAAAATTATTTTGATGCTCGGATCATAAATATAATAATTTGATCTTTGGAAGCTGTGGTGGATTTCACTAGAAAGTAAGATGTGACAATGAATTTAGTTAAAATTATATATTGGTCAGAAACCAATATTTGAATTATGTTTTAGAACTATGATAAAGTCATTAAAATCGAAGGAAAATATAATATTTAAAAAAAGAGTTTGATGTTTAGATGAAAATTTTCCAAAAAATAATAGAGTGATGATTAATTGATTGATTTTATTAGCGACACGAGGGCTATTGTTTGACATCGTAATGTTTAACCTTGGTCGAGGGACGACGACGACATTTAAGCTAACACTTCCTGCTCCGTACTTCCACATCACGCCAACAGAAGGACTTTAAGCCTCGACATGCTTAACGTGCTTCAGTCCGGATTTACTGAGAGACTCTAATGGCATCATTTCTGGTACATCCGACTCGTCGAAAACCGCGGCCTTGAGTCTTCAACCAAGACCATTAGACGACTGCGGCCACAATATCGTAAGCTTGTGACGCTTCTCTTTCATTTCATTCTACAATCATTATGAAAGCCAAAGTGATGGAAAAATTCATGCACACAAAATATCTAGACTCAATGGAAGAGACAGTCTGAATTGAATCCAAACTTTTTACTTCAGATTCAGTTATAAATTTTTGATAATTAGTCTCTGTCTACTCTTACTAAATCTAGAAAATGCTTGAAAACTAATTCTTTAATCAATACAAAAGTTTAACTACACTTACCAATTCCCTTACGTGCGTGTGAATTTAATCAAAAATACCGAAGGTTCGAGAGTGTTTTTCAATTACATTCTAACTGAAATCACCATAAATAATTTTTAACCTCCGACAGTCTGCTATCGATGTAAGATCACAATCACTATCTTACGCCAACTGCGTCTACTCTCTACTAATCACTTTTTTTTTTCAAATATCTGTCGCTTTTATATGAATTTCTTTATTTCTATTAACTAAGCTTCTAACGCTTATCTAATTTGATTAGATCACCTTTCATTTGATTGAAAAGGAGTTAGAAATTTAAATATAAAATCAGGAAGTAAATCCAGATATTAGTTAGGGAAAGGAATTAACAGCAGGTAGTTGGGGAACGTTAGCTAGAGAAGGTTTGTAAGCAGTAATGTTTGTTAGAAGAACATAGTTTGTTCAATAAACAACGATTACAGTTACCTTATAAATCAAAATTTAAGGTAAATCAGTTTTAACCCCTTCAAAGTACTCTCCATTTAAAGCAATGCACTTAACAAATGACTCCGTTTTTCGAACAGGATCACAAGTCCTCAGGTGTTAGGCTCTGCAGCTGTCTGCCTCGTCGTTTCTTATTTCGTTGTCTCAACATCCCTCCAAGGCCATTTTACATTTAAGACACAGGTAAATACAGGGTGTTTCAAAACTCAAGCGGAAAATTTTAGAAATAATAGCAAACACCTAAACAAGATCTTTCACCATACAATGAATAAGCGGAGAGTAAAGGCAGTGGACATCTAGACGGCTCTGTAACAGAAAGCATAAACCAGAATTTTCTTACACATCTCCATTTCTACCTTAGATTTCTGAAGGCATGACGACGTCCAATAATCAGGAAAAGGCTTGCCTCGCGGTGGCCTTTTTAGTCTGGGGGTGATAGTCGCGGACTCGTAGCCGGTAGTTTTTCGTAGAAGCGTGGGCTAAAGACCCGCTTAGTAACCAAGGCTGATACAAAGCCCTCCCATTGGTGTGGTGTAGAAGTTAGGTGAGGGGGTGCCAGCTCAGGTGCCCTCCTCGTCACTTGAACGAGGTTAAAAATTAAGAAGTCCGTTGCCAATAGCCCTCCTGTTTCTTCTATTTTGACGTTAATAAAACCAAACCCAACTGGGCATGTTTGGTGACAGGGATGGTTATCAAGCTCGGTGATCGAATTTTTATCCAGATTGTCGCGAAAAATCACTACAGAATGTAAAGAAGTATTATAGGGGATGCAGAAGCTATCTTTCCTATTGACACAATTTAGTCAATATTCGACGCACACTGTTCCCTCAAAGGTTTGAAAACCAGAATCGTGTGTACAAATCCATGTACCACGTACAACCGTTTTCGTCAAATTTTGTTTATCTGTAATCAGTCAAATTGTGACTTTCACCGACTGTGCCCAACACGCGTTCAATGTCGTTCTCAGGAATAGAGTCCGAAGGCCTTCCTGACTTTGAATTATCCCTAAAATCTTCACGGTCTCCTGATTGAAGCAATTATTTCACTTGAACAGAGCTGTTACCGAGATGCATTACCTCCACAACTACGAGCATCAAATTTTAGGAGCACAAATACGAGCATCAAATTTTAGGAGCACAAATACGAGCATCAAATTTTCAAAGATTTCTTAAGAACTTTTGATACGTTTTACCAAATTTTGGATGTTCCGCCTTATTGCAGAAATCGTATTCATTTTAAATGTCTACAACAGAGTAAGACATGAACAACAGAGCCAACCACAACTCTAATACTGTATCTTTCTCGGCAATTGGATAATCAGACTTTAGTCAATACGACACTCGATAGTTACGGTGTGACTTATGGTGACAAAAACTTCATGGTGTGCATATTTATTAGACAAGTATAGGGCGATGTAGCCTAGTTGTCATGGTCGCGCACTCACAGCCGGCGGGTTTAGTCGAGTCGAAGGTTTAAGCACTGACGCCACTGAAAATCACCAAGTAGACGGGGCAGATGCATGTTAAATCTCTCGAGGCTCATAGTTCTCTCGTTGGCGCGGTGAAAAGTTTGAAGAGGGAGGCGCCAGCTCAGGTGTTGCTCTCGTCACTAGAACGAGGTTGAAAATTTCTAGGTCCGTCGCCAATAGCAGTGTTGCTTCTACTGCAACTTAATAAAACCTAAGTAAACCTACTGGAGATGTAATGTACTTTATTTTCATTATTATCTCTTTAAAAGAAGAATATCGTAAGATTTTAACACTTTAATTATTTCTGTTAACGTCCAAATTGAATTTTGTGTTCAAATTAATTCATAAATCTATCGAGACTTGAATCCGTCACGTACGCGTGAAATGAAGTTAAGAGATAGGTATGCCAGCTCGAATGTTATCCTCGTCACTTCATCGAAGTACGAAATTCCAAGGGCCGCTGCTAATAAACCTCGTGTATCTTCTAAATGTGACATTAATGAAACAATCGATCAGAAACAACACAATTCCTACTAGCGACAGGCCGCGTATTATTCAACCATGGTCAAGTTGCTAAGATGGTTTCTCAACTGGCTCCTCGTAACTCCCCGCCATTCCAAAGTAAAGAATCATCCCTGACAGATTTGACTTTCATAAGCTCAGTTACTCTATGGGGTTTAGTGACGTTAGGGTGTGATTGCACGACTGCATGGTAACAACGTTGGCCATGAGCCGTATGTCTTGACCACTCCTCTACCACCGCCTCTGAAGTCTGCCCAAGTTGGTACACCTCAGTGATGGAGTATATTATGCCATATATTATTTGCAGCCGTCGAGCGCTATCGGTAGTATGTGTTTAAAGTATACCAAGTTTTATTAAAGAGTTTTTAAGTAAAGCTTTATATTAAGTGTTAAATTTAAGTAAGGCTTAGAGAGACAGAGACATAGAAAGAGAGACAGAGACAGAGAGAGAGAGACAGGGAAGAGACTGAGAAGAGAGAGAAGAGAGAGAGAGGGGATTAAGTTAGTAGTGGAGTAAGAAGGAGAGAGAGAGTTTTTAAGTAAAGTATGTCGCGTGCTCGCGTAGCTAATGTGTTATTATATATATATATATATATATATATATATATATGATTGTCTGACGTGGACTGTTCACGAATTTCTCTTTACTAACCTAGGAGACGTTTTGGTAATTTTAATTGAATACAATTGCAACCCCTTGTCAACCAAAAGAAACATGATTAGGTAAACTAGATAAAGATAAGGATTGTAGTAAAGTGAATTAGAGATGTGAAATGTAATCGAAGTAGAGTTGAAATGAAAGAGAAGGAAGATAGAGAATAATGAGAGACAAGCTGATATATGCTGTGGATTGGAAGTAGCTCCGGATCAAAATAATAAAAGTTGAATCTGCTATAATCCAGAAGAGTCTGAATCGAAATGAGTGGTTTGTAAGCTAAAACTATATTTTGAACATAAACTAGGACTAACTGAATTAAGAGATTCGAGAGAGAGGGTGATGTATCATAATCTTTGATAGATAATAAAGTGTGTTATCCTTCTGTTACTTATTTTAAATTGGAGTTTTAAACTTATTGAATTTTTTTAATTAGACTTTAAGAGGTCTGTAGATTTAAATAATGAAGCATATACGTCGCAATTGTGTTGTATTCTTGTTGAATTAGGAAATTTTAATTTCCCATCAAACTTTTCAAGCGTTTCTAAAATAAATACCTTCTCCTAATCCATTTTTGATATCTTTGACACAGAGAATAGAAACCCAAACCAAATCGATAACCAATACCAAAAGTTCCAAATATCGGAGGTTAACCTTTAGACCTGAAAAGCCAGAAAGACGCTGGAGTCAGCATAACGATTGAATAAAAGGGGTACGTACCTCCTAATTAATTAACTTCGCCGGCGAGGCAAGAACAATGAAAGGATTAGCGAGAGCGCGCGATCGTTTATTCCATTTATTTACTTTTTTCCAATTCCTTTGTGTTCGGAATCTTTCGCGCTATTTTTTTCATCCCCTATTTTGCTATGGCGACAGGCTTCGATCGCTTAATGTTTCTGCTATTTCCAGCTGGTCATGTCATCGATCACCATCAAGATTACTAATGGACTCGATGGCAACAGAAGTGATATCGTCTGCTTGATTTCATTGGATGGGTGTTATTTGCGGTTCGGGCGCGCGGGCCAATGAATGTTGTAATTTATTCCATAGTATCTTTATCTGGCAGATGATTCCATTTTAGAGATTGGAATCACTCCATTTAGGGGTACCTCTTCCGATTGAGTTGTTATTGGGTCATGTGATTTTATCTCGACGGAATAATGAAGTGCGGAAGGAAAAATGTGGGGTTGTTAACTGATGTTAAAATAGTAATCAGTTTCCGAATTATCCGAATTTAGGTTTGCGTAAAAAAGAAGATAAAATATGTTTTAGGTTTTTTTAACTGTTGACGAACTGAAAGGAAATGCATTGTTGTATTAAATAATATTTCACATTTTGTTCCATCAATTTAAACTAAAACAGTTCGTACCGACAATTAAAACCGGGATAAAAAAATAATATGTATGTTGAAAATTTTCATTCGCTAATTTCTATAAATATCAGTACGAACGGCTTCAAATAATAGCATTATTTAAATATCTAGTAAAAGAGGGAATAACAGAGAGATAAGAATGGACTAACATTTGTTGAAAATATGATAAAAACAATTTAACCATATTAAAATAAAATGATAGATTAAAAAAAACAATGCAAATACGATGAAAGACAAAGCCCTGAGTAAAATGGGTCAAAATCTTAAATATGTGACATAAAAATATATTTTGTCTAAAACTTCAAACAAATTGTGATGTGGGCTGACCCCAACCAAGCCAGACAAGTTTCAAACAGATTAATTTTAAGACATAGAGCAATGGTTATGAAACACAGGATAATTAAACAAAATATGATATACAGTGAATGAGCCTTACAGAAAGGACACTCTGAAGAAATCTCTCCAAACGAAAGATGTATGTGTATAATTCGAGAATTTCAAACAGAAGACAAGTCATTTCAAAATTCTCTCTTCACCGCTTCTCTCAACGTTCACTTCAACACATTACACCACGTTCTAAATCTGGTCTTCACCGAAAATAGTTTGTTATGGATCAGCAGACTTCAAAACTCTAAACATTCGATCGATTGTTCATTAATGTCCAATAACTTGAGGAGACGGATCTCGTAATTTTGAACAGGTAACGAGGTTAGGTGACGCGCACGACACTTAGCAGGCAATTTCACTTCACCATCCCAACGTAAAGATCATAGTAGTCTAATGCTCATGGTAGTGGACTCGTGGTTGGCGTAGTTTTTGTCCAGTCTTGGGTTCGAGCCCTGACATAACTGATGATCTACTGTGTTACGTGGCACAGGCTTGTTAAATTTGTCGAGATTCTAAGTTCTGCGAGAAGCCAGGTGTGGGAGTTTAGAGAAGGATGTGCCAACTCCGGTATTGTCCTCGTCACTTGACCGAAGTTATAAACTACGAGGCTCGTCGCCAATAGCCCTCTTGTTGCTTCTGAGCGCGAAGTTAATAAACAATCATATCTTGAGAAATCTAAACAAATGTCAACACTACAGGGAGGATGCTCGAATTTCACCAAGTGAAACTTCTTTTAATTTCCTTGTTTTATTCCACAGATATATAAGATCGTGTATTGCCCCAGAGAAGAAAAACAATACGTAATTCAATCTTTTTAACTGATATGATGCATCAATATTCCCCAAAAATTCATACTAAGTCACTGCATCGATTGTACGTTGGTCATAAAGAAAATGGATGCACGCAATGCTTTGAGATTTCCCAAAAACAGTAGCGAAAGATAGACGAGTTTGTGCATTATTACTAGAGCAGTTTCACATTTTGTGCACCGCTTATCTACTATGCGTCAAGGGAGAAGCTAACGACTAAATATATGACAGTATGATGAGTAAAACGAATGGACTGGATTTGTTTTATTAATATCGCATTAGAAACAACACGAACAACCAATTTTGAACCTTGGTCAAGGGACGATGACGACACCCGAGATGGAATCACCTTTCCTAACTTACACACCACGCCAACGGGAGGACTTAGAGTCAAGACAGTTTTAATGTGCATCAGCCCAGGCTGCAAGGTGTGTGTTCAGTGGCGTCGGAGCTCTGACCCACAACTTGAAGAAAACCACCGGCCGCGAGTTTGTGACTATAACCCCACGGCAACAAGATCAAAGCGAAGCCAATCGATTATTTAAACATTAAAGAAATTTTAATATTTGTTACAGGAAAATGTATAAAATTCGTCAGCCGCTATTGAAAATTTCTGTACTTCATCGACTTTCGTAAAAAAAAGCCAATTTAAACGAAGGCAATTTTTTTTAGTTCGATATTTCACCAATTTTTTGAGATAATGATACTTTAGTTAAGTGGATATACATGCAATGTTTACTTACAAATAATATACCATTCCTAAATATTTTGAGTACATTAGATAAAAAAATATTTCTTGACATTGAACCCTATAAAATAGTTTTTCAAAAGTTCAAATATGTTAAGCATGCGTAACAATTCTATAGATTGCTAGAACATTTTTCATGAATTATTTGCAAGTGAAATGCCACAGCTAAGCATTTTTACTCTTATAAAAAAAGTTACGTGGCAAACAATAAGAAATAACGCCATGTTTGCTTGTTCTAAAAATAAAGAAAAAAATGCATATCATTTTAAGTGGTGTGATCAATCAACTGTGATGTAGTCACGTATATTATAATTTCTCTCGTCTAGACGCTTAAGCTACTATACTTCAAAAATTGTCCCGTTAAAAAAAATAAAAGTAAAAAAATTAAAATAAAAAGTTGCAAGTTTCTCAAAAGTTCCCTTTATCTTAAAGCATTTTATAAAATAAAATAATTTTCAGCAGAAATTAATTTGCCGTAAACATACACACTAAGATTTCTTTCATCGAAACAGATTTAATAAAATACCGTACAATTATGTTAAAGTAAATATTTTTTTTATATTTCTCGAGTGTTTCTATACATCCAGTGAATTAGGAAAGTCTTCGTTTAATACCAAATTCACTGATACAAAGTCTGAACACATCTCTGAATTGATTCAATTTTCAAATAAATTTGTATCATTGTAACACATATATCCATGGGCATTATACAGTATTTTTAAAATTTCAAAACATTCCTTAAATCCCATTTGGTATCACTTTATAGGAGGCAAGTTATGAAACACATTTTACACCAAACAAATATACTAACTCATACACAAATAAGGAGTGTGATAAAATAAACTGATTTTTTAAAGATAGCGAAGTCAAAATATAATATTAATGCCGGAAAAAAAATTTATGGGAACAAATGTACAGATTTCGAGTCCTATGAAAGAGGCCTTATTTCGATGACAGTCTTAAGGCTTTAATAGTAACTAAAATAAAAGTAAATTGAAATCATCACTCGCATGATTCCAAATACTTGGCTTATTTTATTTTTATTATAAGTTGAATTGTTTTCTGAACGCCTAGCTCTGCCAGACGCACGGTCCACTAACCTCAACCAGTATATGCCAAGTGATTTTGAACCAATGTCCATTGACGGTGGTCAACACATAAACAGCTCTCCACATCCTCTCCATGCAAATTTGATAACTTTTAGTCATGACTGATTTGAAGACTCTTAACAACTCATCTACACTACGTATCTTTAAAGGGTTCAGGACTCAAACCTGTGGCCTGGTAGAAACAGCAACGAGATCCACTCCAGAATCACTCGGCTCTAACGGCCTCATCAAAAGTTGAATTATTTCTCCTCACAGCCACATGAATGTTATCCTACTCACTGTAGCCATATGAATGTTGTATAACGCACTGTAGTCCGCATAAATTTGTCTATATTTATTTACATGAATTTTATTCTAACTCTCTTTAGTCACATGACTCCTGTCGAACTCACTGTAGTCATATAAGACTTGTTTAATTCTGATGAGCCTCTTAAGTCTTGTCGAACTCACTATATGACCACATTATTCTTAATTAACTTACTGTAACACAATAGTGAATTGATCGTGATCCGACGAAGCTCAAGTAAACCCATATATCACAGGTTTAATTCTGATCTCGACAAACATAATCACGGTGGCTACCACGTATAACATCCGAATAGGCTTCAATGTTTTCAGGGGACATAGCGAAGTGGTTGTGATTATGTTATTAACGTAGTACTGAGATGCAACACGAGGGCTATTAGTAGGAAGTCTTCACCCAAAAGATTTAACGATACAAACCGAGACTCCTGGAGACAGTTTGCCCCATACTCAGCATTTATTGGTAAAAAGAAATTTTTTACAAAAGCAAAGGATAAGATACATTATATGTTGCAACAATAACGTAAGATTGTTAGGTTGGATTAGGTTACTCAATTTCTAAATGCAATATTTACAGAACGAGATTTCATAGTTCTTATACTTCCCCCTCTTCATTTTATTTCTTTTGAATGCATATCAATCTATATTCCACTGATGTCACGATTTCCTGCTCGCTATGCTCAAACTATGGCTCTCGTTCACAGTCACCCTGCCCGGCGACGGACGGCCTCAACGGAGGTATAAGTGAAATTTAAATATTCAGAAATGAAATCAAAAAAGGAAAAAATTATGAAATGTATTAAGTTTTATTATGAGCCTAAGAATACAGGATTTGAGCTTGAAATGAAAATTAGGGTTTTCACACAAGGACCTCAGCAAAATCCGACAGTTTAAAATAAAACTTTTGGCAAAAGAAAGCGTAGTGATCAGCATCTCCAACAGAGATATAAGGAACATAAATTGTTTGTAATTTTAAAATTACGGTGATTTAAATAACGAACAAAGGGACCATGACCAGTTAAAAAGCGAGAAATGAAACCTGAAATAGAATTAAAAAATTCGAAATTGTTCTTGGAATATAGGACTGAACCCGAATACCGGTATTGCAAGTTGACCAAAAGAACTCCATGTCAGAGAGAGAGGTGCTTATTTTTAAGACCTTAACTATGTGAGACTGAGGGGCAGGGACATTCATTCCCTAACCCTTCAGTGACAGCGAGTTTTGTAAATCAATCAGCAGTTTCATTGTAATAATATCCAACATGGGCCTGAACCAAGTATAAATCGTTAAAAATGGAATAAATTGCTAAATTTTCTTTACGGATATTAATAAAGGCTATTGATGACGGACCTCGTAATTTTGAATCTCGGTCAAATGAAGAGGATGAATCCTGAACTGGCACCTTCCTCGCCAAACTTCCAAACCACATCAATGGGTAGACTTGGGTTCAGATTTAAAGTACATGAGTCCTACTACATGACCAGTCTTAAGTCTAATCAGGGTTTGAACCCACGACTCAACGAGACCAACTCCGGAGCTGTTAGTCCACGACCAAGACCATTGGGCTACCGTGGTCACTCAAGGAATTTAGCGTGATACATATAATAAGGGTATCAAACTGGTGACCCCTCCAACAGTTTGGCTCATGATAATATCAAAGAAGGCACGTTATTTAGCATAATATATCACTTTAGTGCAATACTTTTAAATTTAGTTTATTTTTTCAACTGAAGCATATAATGCATTATCGTATAAGGTATTTGAGTGATAAACGCTGTCGCACTCAAAGAAAAAAGAGGGCGGTTAATGACGGCCTTCGTAATCTTCAATTTCGATAAAGTGGGGAAGACGATATCAAAGCTGAAACCTCCCTCTCATAATTTCCTCACAATGGTAATTGTCACACACATTTAACAAAGTCTCGACAACAGCTCCTCAGTACTGCAGGTCTTTAGTGGATTCAGGCCCCGAACTGATAACACAAGTGAGACTTATGACGCAAGAAACAAAATCTGGCTAAGCTTCACTGAACAAAGTGTATCTGTAAAATATACATTAGTGATGTGATGCGATTGTTTATTACCATTGCACTGAGAAGCAAAAGAGGTCTGTTGGCGACGGACTTCTAATTTAGAATCTGGGTTACATGACGAGGATGACACCTTCGCTGGCATTAACGTCTCCAAACTTCCACACCACACCGATGGAGTGACTCAGGACCTCGACAGATTTTACTTACATCAACCCCAATACACGATAGGCTTTTTATAGCATCGGGGCTCAATCCTTCGACTCTACAAAAATAAATATATACTTTCGTAAAAAAAAGAGGGGGGGATAATTTGTTGTCAAGAGTCAAAATTAGAGAAAGATTGCTTGCGTATCCTGAAGTCGTGTCGCCTACGAATATCAAAGACAATAAACCCTATATGGAAATTGAAGTTCACCAAAGTACCCTTGCGGTCATGATGCCCATGTCCCACGGTAGCCTAGTGGTCAAGGTCACGGACTTGCGGCCGACATTGTTTTCAAAGAGTTGTGGGTTCAATCCCAAAAGCCACTAAGAGCCCGCTGGGACGCTGGTGCATGCTAAATCTGTCGAGGATCAAAGTCCTTCCGTTGGCGTGGAGGAGAGGGAGTTGTCATCTCACAAGTTATCCTTGTCACTTGACCAGGGTTCCAAAATACGAAGTCCGTCGCCAGTAGCCCTAAAGTTGCATCAACTGTGACGTTAATAAAACAATTACAATCATGATTTCCGTACTAAAGTGTACCTAAAAAAGGTAAGCCCCTGTGGTGTTTCGAATATTTAATAAAAATGAGACTATTTAGTTCTTTATTGTTTAGTAAAATCTGGTTATTAGATCCATGAATTCTTACAAATTCAGTTAGAAAGAGGTCCTTTAGCTCTACAAATATATCGCTAAAGCTAAACATTTCTCAGATGATTTTCTATCAGGATTGAATTCACGCATGCTTTTGTCGTAGGAGCTCTTGATTTAAGCAACAGAACCTTACAAAATTATATTTCAAATGACTATAATAATGCTTTAAAAAAGAAATATGTATCAAAAATGGAATTTAAAACGTTTTTCTACTAATATCACAAATATTCGTACATTAATTAACAATTACTTCTTTTTGTACATCTAATACTGAATGAAAGAGATTCAATAATATATTTCCAATATGTCCAGATTTAAATCAAGTTTATTTTAAACATAAATTAATACATGCATATATTTTCTTAATATTCATTATACTACATTTAGAAAATCTTTAAGTGCTTGAACGAAAGTATCTGAACACTACCCGTTAAAATAGCGTTTAACATTCAAAAGAACATGAACAAAGAACCCATGCTCTCGTAAAATACGGAAATCGAAACAAAAATGCCCATCTTTTTCCAAAAGTACTGTTAACTTCACTTTTTTACTCATCTTTTAAAAAGATATTTATAGAAACTGCTTCGCGTTTAAACCAACCATTAAGGGAGCTTTTTCGATTAAAACTGTTGCCACTTTCCTGCCGCTAATGTTTTAAAAGAAAAAAAAAACACTTGCTGAAACTTAATGGCTTGGAAAGGCTGCAGAATTTCTTTTCCTGTTTATTAATAGATGTTTGAACTCGGGAAACAATAATATTGATAAGAAGTGAATTATACGCTTGTCAAAATAAATTGTTGTTTTAACGTAAACAAATTTCAAATTATACTACCAATTAGTTTATTAACATACATATCTATTTTTATTTACTTGATTCAAGAGAAATATTTCTATAACAAAAGATCGTATTATTTAAGAACACTTCGACGTATTCACTCTTAACATATACATATGCACACGAAATTTCTACACTCACTTTTATGCTGTATTATGATCGATCGATTAATTGATGATCAACATTACACAACGAATACCGTAACTGTAAACCACGGTAAAAAGACAAAGACAAATCTAGAAAGGGCAACAAATTCCCTTAGCTTCCTCACCACCTTAAAGTGAGGACTTTGAGCCAAATGGTCAAAATTGAGAGCTTGCTCACTATCAGTTCCGAGCACTCCAAATTTTGATGTTTGCAACGTCCCATTTTTTTAAAAATTCTCAAATCGATTTCTTTCTCTATTCTCAAGTTTCAACCTCGAGTCGGCAAACACTTGCCCAGATGCTCTCTTGAAATTCTGTAACTTGCATCTCCAAATCATCAAATTGTATCCAATAGAATTCCTTTACTTCCAAAGTGCTATAAACTACTTCATGAAGTGAAAGTAGAAGTTTATTTGCGAAACAGCCGAACCTTGCTGTGCTGAGCCAAACAATAAATATCTGTGACCTAGACATCAGAAAAAAATAGAAAAACGGAAAAGTTGGTTGGCAAGAAGCATAGTCGTAAATGGAGAAGTATCACTAGAGTGTCCCGAGAACGCGTCACTCAGGTAAACTAAAGCTAGTAAACCACATGGGAAAAAGGATTAAACCTAAAGAAGGCAAACCTCCCGGGGGGTATGGGATACTACATCTGGGTATTTATTTTAATTTCTCTTCCGTGCTGAGACCGTTCTTATACAATAATCTTCAGTGATCAGTGAGTGTTACCCTAAATGTCTCGTGTCACTTTTGATTTGCATGCCATAGATTCGCCTTCACTGGTCTAGGGGTAGGCATTACACATTTTGAGAGCAGTTTATTATTGCTTACATCTTTATTCGGAGAACAAATTGCTCTGTAATAGGTTCTCACTCTCATTTCCCTTCAACTAACTTTTGGGGCTATTTTACAAAGATATTTGATATGAGTGAGTGATAGACAGAATTTAGACGCAATAACCAAATCTTTCTAAGATGCTCCAAAACATTTGTTTAAACAGTCATCTAGGTAGATGAAAGAAGAAGAAAAGTAATAGCTTGACACACACGACGCATTCATATACACAGTAAGAAGGGTCGAAAATAGAAAAAGATCTCTAAGACATCCCACGGGTGCGTCATCTATGTTTGCTAAAGCGAGTAAGCCCCATGGGTAAGAAAAAGATCATTAAGTCACCTAAGAGGGTTATGTTTCCCGTGCTTACTTAAAGAATGTAAGACCTTGAGGGAAATGTTTAATATTAGAACCTACCTTGTGAAGGTGCCGTGATATATGTGAATTAGAATCAGCTACATAATAAGAAATATAAAGGGAATTGATTAGAGGACGTAGATGAATTGGAGATATTCATAGGAACGCTATATTTGCTGGAACAACTACGACGCAATATACTGAGAAAATATTTGACTTGAATTTCGTCACTAGAAATCTACTAGAAAAGGATTCAATGATTTGAAGTCGACTGTTTAAGAATGACGCAAATAAATAGAATTTCTCATTCTAACGTTTAGTTAATCTTGCGATTAGTTAACAGCTGCACTTTTATTAAGGTCTAAATAAAGTGGAGAAAGAATTTCGGAACCAATTTTTATTGAACTATTATGTTTAATGCACCTAACGATGCTATTCTGTTACATCCTTTTTGCAGAAGTTAGTCATATCAATAACAAACAACTTCATATTGAAGTTATTAAAAAATGTCTGATTGAAGCCGCGTCACCACTAAGCGGATTTTACGCATCAAAGACTTTCACAGAAAAGACCTTGAAAACAGATTAGTTCTCGACAGATCACGCGTGGGTTGACCCTCTGCAGGAGCTGATATCTTAATCTGGTCAAGGGATGGAGTGAGAAAAAAATTGGTAAAAAGAAAACTGTTCAATCCTTTACACTCCAGAGAGTTTTCTGCTGACAGTGACCAATAGCCCTAAACAACTTCTTTTTTCTTATTTAGACGTGAAAAAGAAAACTCTGAAGGTTTGTTTGGGAAGCAAAATTCTAAAAATCGAATTCCATTGGGGGGATTGAAAAGGATTCGTTGGATGAAAGGCGATACTTGGAGATAGTTGACGCCTTTGTGGTATCAATTTTGTCTCATACATTTCGGTGCAACACTTCTGTGTAATGTGTTATTTCTTTTTTTTTTCGAAAAGAATTGACTCTTATATAAATGTATTAAAAATATTAAAAATTGTCATACATCTAATCGGGTAGCAGACCATTTAATTTTAATTTATTTATTTGATTTAACTGAAAATTTGAACATTGAAATTGGGCTTTAAATTAACTTCACACTCAGAAGCCACACAAAGGCTATTGGCGATTGACGTCGTCATTTTCAGCATCAGTAAAGTGATGAAAATGACACTTATACTTACGCCTCCCTCTCCAAGCTTCCAAATCACGCCAAACGCAAGTCTTAAGAACTCGACCAGATATAATGTGCATTATCCCGCAAAACGATTGGACAAAAGTATCAAAAGGACTTGAAGCCAAGAAAGCCAGAAACGCCGGCCGAGGGTTTGCCGCCATGATCACTAGGCTGCTGCGGCCACAGCTTATGTACAAGGTATGGTTATCAAATAACGAAACCGACGTTGAAAAATATTTTATTTTAAATTCGTACATATTTACTATTTATCACCTTCAATATACACCCCTCCTCTAACCCTACAACGCTCCCGCGATTCTTCCAGTGTTCGAAATAGTGCTGGAAGTCTCCTACTGCCAGCCTCCCAAGAAGAGTGCCGCTTTCTCTTTCACAGCCTCAACGGATTCAAATCTTGTTCCTTTTAACGAATACTTCCCCTTAGGAAACAGATAGATATCGCATGCTACAAGATCCGCCGAATAAGGTGAAAGGTCTAACATTGGGATGCTGTACTTAGCATAGAAACCACTTGACAGACAATGCGGAAGGACTTGTTCTTCTACAATTTGGTTTGGTTTTTGCTTATTCTTTCATGGATTTCAGCAAGAACATGAAGGTAATAATGTAAATTAATAGTTTGATCTTCAAGAATCCAGGGAAGGTACACAATCCCATGAATACCCTAAAAATCAGTCATCAATTCTTTGAATTTTGATTTGCTCATTCTAGCCTTTTTAGATCTACGTGAAAATGGGCTCTTTCAGTGCAAGGATTGAAGCTTCATTTCAGGATCATAAGTAAGACCTACAATTAGTCACTTGTCCAATAAGTTTGAGTCATTTTCAATGGTATTCAAAGTGTCAGTACAAACATCTTTGCGAGCTTCTTATTGTTCAAACGTGAGAATTTTAGGCACTCTTTTGACACACATTTTTTGAATGTAAGGTTTACTCAACGGATTCTTTGTCAATTATTGCAGTTACAGCAGTCTCACGAATACTTAATCGACGGCCAGATAAAATTCGATTACCGATTTTTCCGATAATGCCATTCATTTTTGACGAAGAAGGGCGACCTAGGCGTGAATCAACGTCTGCTCGACCATCTTGAAAACGCTTCAACCATTCAAAAATACGTGCTCGAGATAAATATTCATTGTCATATATTTTTTACATAGATTATAAGTTTCAGTAACGGGTTTTCCAAGTTTCATGTGTACCATCACAAAATTTCGTTGCTCTATTGTTACACTTATCCTTTTTTCGGCTAAATAAAAAAAAGTAACTATAATGCCAAAAAGGCTCCGACTATACAGATTTGTTTGCACATAGAGAGGCACATAGAAAGCTTCAAGCTAAACAGCTGTAGGTCGCTAGCGTTTGGCACATGTGTACTTCTTCTACAGCAGTATCAATATCGTCATTCAATATTCACACCTTGCACGATATATACATGGGTACTTGAAAGAATGAAATTATTGTTAATGTGTGGATAATGAAAGAAATCTAAGTGGGGATGGGAGACGTGTTATTCAAGTACAAAACGGTTATAAAATAAGAAAACAAAACAAAAGAACCATAAAAATATCTATCATTATCCAAAGAAATAGTTAAAAGAATGCTGGGCATAAGATATTGTCAGAGTTCTTACTTTAGTGAAAAGCAGCTTAAATAAAAACTGATGCTGAAATTTACTAAGGTATGTGATCACCTATGACAACCAGACATACTGCACAACGATTTCCCATACTTGCAATGGCATTGTGGATGAGTTGCGGGCTCAGAGAGTTCCAAAAATCACCAAGAGTACTTTGCAAGTCTGGTGGTTATGGAAGGGCCATAAATTGTCTCCAGAGCATACCCCACGCAGGCTCTATGGGATTTATATCAGATGAGAAAGCAGGTTATATGGCAAGCTTTAGATATTTTTCATGTCAAGACAGTCATCGATCGGGCTCACATGGTTACAAGGCGCGTTATCATTCGTATATATGTTGGCGAATAAGGACCTGGCGAAACTCGAAACGTGAGCAATTAAGTCTCAAAAGGTTCATCTCTGTATCATTCGAAAATCACAGACCCCGTCGTAAAGATACGAAGGTCTGTTCGGCCGACTAACATGATGCCTTTCCTCATCATGATTCCCCATCAAGGAAAAAAGTGTTTTTCGGGGATATTTCCAGGGTGAAAACGAATTCCGCATTTTCGCCATATTGTTAGAGGATGAGAATCAGTGATCAGACTAAAACAAGATTCATTAATGAATATCTCTTTCGCCCCTGTCTCAAAGCCTAGTACTGATGTTCCAAACTCCAATTTAAACGAGCGCGTTTATGCATAAATGTGAAGTGAACGTGTTGCTGGTCGTCTAGCATAGTCATTTTGTGATCGACAGTATTCAAATATTCCAACGATTCTTTCTTTCGCAAACATGTCTAATTGTCGGTTTTGTGCCATTATTTGTTCGTTTAATCGTTAACAACGTTCCTTCGCACATGAATTACGCGAAAACTTGTCTGAACAGCTGTTTATGTGCATTCCTGACATACGCAGTTGTTTTCGCTTGAAGACATCCACTGATATGTTTTTCATAAAGACAAACTTTCACCTTTAACAGACGTTCACTAGAAATTATTTCGTATAAATTCACCAATATTTACTTAATATTTTTTGCATTTCACAAAGTATGCTTATCTTTTGGACACCACTGTGTGGTGGTAGTTATATTCATACTTATATGTGTGCATGTCATTCGTTTTTTTTAAAACAATAAAAGTCTATTACGGCTTATGTCTATCTTAAAAACTGAATAATATTCTCCCAAATGAACTGAAGCAGTTCTAAAGAACATGTGTTTTGAATAAAATTTTCAATTGACATTTTTCGAACTCTTTTTCAATCAAATTCGTCGTTTTACTATTCCAATTTTAAGTTTCAAATTTACAAATGAATTTTTCTTATGTATCATCGATCTTACATATAGTGATTGTGCGCAGTCGACAGTACACATTTCTTTTGGAAACGGGAAAAATACAAAATTAAAATCTAACTTTTACATTAAAAGGATTACAATTCCGATATTGTTTCATATCTATTAATTTATTACAAGCATCTGTTCTTGAAACGTGCATATCTATACATATTTAGATATTTAAAGGGATTTATTGCTTTTAATATATTAAAAAGGAATGTATGAAAAACTTGACATACATTTTTCATACAATGCAAGCACTTTCCATGTGTTTGGCAGATTTATATCCGTCTGCTATCCTTGAAAGAGAGTTTCCATAAATTTGATTATGTTACAATTCCATTTATTTTCTTCTATATTTCATCCTATTGATATCGTTCATTTATTATTATATTATGATCTGTATTTAGAGTTAGTTCGAGAGTAATTTTCTCTCATAAAATAAATACCGAAAAATAATCACATTTAGTGGTTAGGTTATTTTTTGATTTGATTGACTGAATGTTTAATAATGTAACACTTAGTAGCAACGTAATGGCTATTGGCGACAGACCTCATCATTTTTACCTTAGATCAAATGACGAAGACGACACTCAAATCTTGTACCCCCTCATCAAATTTCCACACCGTTGTGAAAACTTTTATCCTCGAAATATTTTAACACATTCACAACAGTACAGTTATAGCAGTCAAATATTTATCCCGTCCATTGCTCCAACCATACTCTTTATTTCCCTTAATAAATAAACAATGGATTGAGAAATTACAATATTATGCTTAAAAATTGAAAATACAAATAAACTGTCCTATCAGGATACTCGTCTATGCTAAAAAGTGATTCAAGGAAGAAACATTTTAAAATTGTCGATGAATGTATTAAAGTGCACCATCCACATTACCCGATGGGTCTTCAATGACATGAGGACCTAATCCGACTCCTCGACAGATTTCAATTAATATTTTTTTTATTTTAATTGTTTATTAACGTTTCACTTAGAAACGACGCGAGGGCTATTGGTGAAGGACCTCGTAATTTTAAAATTAGTTCAAGTGACGAAGACGACACCTGAGGTCGCACTTTCCTCTCCACGCCACATACGGACTTGGGACCTCTACCATATTTAACGAGCATCAGTCCCACTACATGGCAGGTCTTTAGTGGCATCAAGGCTCGAACCCTGGAATCGACAATAACAACGTTGGCCATGGCACCCGACTCGACTGAAACAACTCCGTTATCGATCTCGCGACCATGACAACTTGTTTAAAGTGCCCATAAAATTTTCCAGGGAATAATTGTGAATTTAATTTGCGAACATTAACAGATCGTTATGATAATATTTTAATAAGCCAACTTCATATTAATACAAAACGTTTGATTCTATTTTAATATTATAAACTAAATAGCATTATTAATTAAAAGTGTCCGTGTGTGTGTGTGTGTGTGTGTGTGGTTGAAAACTCCAAATTCGTTGCAGATTAATTGTTTTTAAGAAAATTTCATTTCTAAAGATTTATGTGATTTTATTTTAAACGCATATAAATATTAAAGATAGAACTTCACATTAAATGGAATTATACTTCAAAACACTCACGTAGGGTGAGTTGGGAGTTAAGAGAATAATATACAAATTTGATTCAATTCCTGACTGTTACAGTAGTCAAGCTGTTATGGTCGCAGATTCACGACCGATGTTTCCATCGATTCATGGTTTCCAGCTCTGATGCCGCTGAAGACCCAACGTATATCGGGGCTAATGCACGTTAAATCTGATATTTTATTCAATTGATGATATTTATTCAATTTCGAATATAGCAGTGTTCATATTTTTGGACATTACAACAACCTCACTTTGTAATTAACACTGTTGTCGCGATAGCCTAGTGGCCATGGTTGTGAACTCGCGACTGGCGTTGTTTCCGGCAAGTCTTGGGTTCGATGCCTGATGCC